>LR749939.1:323112-408390 GCA_902729485.2 Mus minutoides | reverse complement strand
ATGGTGTAAGCTCTCTCCATTTTCTTTTTGTAGGAACTCAGAGCTATGAGTTTACCTCTCAGGAATGCTTTCATTGTGTCCCATAAGTTTCGGTATGTTGTGGCTTCATTTTCATTAAACTCTAGAAAGTCTTTAATTTCTTTCTTTATTCCTTCCTTGACCTTCATTCTCTGCTCTGTCCTCACCTTTATCATCATCTCGTCTTCTGTTTCTTCATCCTCATTCCCTTTATCAATATCTTCAGACTCCTCCTCCTCTTCTTCTTTTTCTTCTGCCTTTCCCTCTTCTGACTCTCTTTCTTCATAATCTATATTAGGAACAAAATAGAACTGCAAGCAGTTTAGCCAAATATCATCTTTGATGACATCTCCTAATTTGGCTACACCAGGGAAAGAAGCACTCTGGCTCTTTGTGCTGTGTCTTTCTGCTGGCCTTATTCAGAATTTGACTTGAGTGTTTTGTCAAATCCTATCAAGATTTCCATTTGATTTTTGTGGACTTTGAAGACAGATCACGACTCTCATTCAGATAAAATTCTGTGGAGAGAACTTTATTTTCCAAGTAAGTATTTTTATCAAAATAAAAATCTATTCTGTGACCTGATTTAATGTCACATCAAATTCTGTCACATCAACTCTGGTCAAATAATGCAGAGCCTCCTCATCTTCCTCCACTTGTGTTATCCCAAAATTTTGGATTTTGGCGATCAATACTGACCTGTTCTGAAAAAATGGTTGGAGGAGTTTGTTACATTTTTCTTCTATTTTAAAATTTTTCTTACTGTCTTGTTCATTAAGTCTATTTCATTTTGGACTTCATCAATATGTTCAATTTCTTCTTGCTGTTCTTTTTCTCTTTCAGCGCTTTGGGAAAAGACCAACTTGTTCTCCAGTTTTAGGGCAGTATCTGACTGGGTTTCTTGGCAAGGATTGCAGATTGCCTTTTCTTGGGACTGTGATGCAAGGGAGGTGGCTAGAAGACAGAGGCCAGAGCCCTGATGTTCACAGCAGGAGGAAATTCTCAGAAGTCCATTTTCTGAAATCTTCTTCCGCTTCTTTCTTCAAAGACTTGGATTACATGTCATATATGTCTTCACTTGTTAGAGTTACACCAAGAAATTTTATATTATTTTTGTGGCTATTGTAAAAGATGATACTTATCTGCCCATTTGGGGGTTTTTGTTGTTGTTGATTGTTTGTTTCTTGTAATTTTTGATTTGTTTGTTTTGTTTTTGTTAAAGTTGTATCCAGTCATATTGCTAAAGGTGCTTATCAGCTGTAGGAATCACTTGGTAGAATTTTGGGGGTTGCTTATGTATACTATCATATCATCTATGAAACTTCTTTCTCTCCAATTCATATCTGCTCGATCTGCTATAGTTGTCTTTTTGCTGTACTTAAAGTACTCTATGGTGTAGATATGGGGAGAGTCAACAACCTTCTCTTGTTCCTGATTTTAGTGGAGTGGCTTTGAGTGTCTCTCCATTTAATTTGATATTAGCTTGTTGCCTTTATTATATTTAGATATGTCAATTGCATCCTTGATCTCTCCAAGATTTTGAATTAAATCAATACCTTTTTCACCATCTAATGAAATCATAATGTGCTTATTTTTCTTTCAGTTTCTTTATGTGGTTGATTATGTTGAGAGAATTTTGTATTTTGAACCAGTTTTAACTCTGGGACAAAAACCTTCTTGATCATAGTTGATGATCATTTTCTTTTTCTTTCTCTTTGTTTTGTTCATACTCTGTCATTTTTATTAGATATTTAATTCATTTACATTTCAAATGCTATCTCCTTTCCTAGTTTCCTCTCCAAAAGTCCCCTATACCTTCGCCCTGCCCTGCTCCCCAACCCACCCACTCCTGCTTCCTGGGCCTGGCATTTCCCCTGTACTTGGACATATAATCTTTGCAAGACCAAGTGCCTCTCCTCCCATTGATGGCCAACTAGGCCATCCTCTGCTACATATACAACTAGAGACACAAGCTCTGGGGGGATACTAGTTAGTTCATATTGTTGTTCCGCCTATAGGGTTGCAGACCCCTTTAGCTCCTTGGATACTTTATCTAGCTCCTTCATTGGGGGCCCTGTATTCCATCCAATAGATGACTATGAGCATCCACTTGTGTATTTGCCGGGCACTGGCATAGCCTCACAAGAGATAGCTATATCAGGGTCCTGTCAGCAAAATCTTGCTGACATATGCAATAGTGTCTGGGTTTGTTGGTTGTTTATGGGATGGATCCCCTGGTGGGGCAGTCTCTGGATGGTCCTTCCTTCTGTCTCAGCTCCGAACTTTGTCTCTGTAATTCTTTCCATGGGTATTTTGTTCCCCATTCTAAGAATGAACGAAGTAGTGAATGATCCTTTTCATGTGGTCTTGGGTTTGGTCTGTGAGTATTTTATTGAGAATTTTTGCATTAATATACATGAGAGAAATTGATCTCTAATTCTCTTTTTTTGTTGTTGTTGTTGAGTCTTTGTGTGATTTGGGTATCAGGGTAACCGTTACCTCACTAAATGGATTTGGCAATGTCCCTTCTGTTTCTATATTGTGGAATAATTTGAGGAGTATTTTTATTTATTTTTATTTTTATTTATTTATTTTTGGTTTTTTGAGACAGTGTTTCTCTGTAGCCCTGGCTGTCCTGGAACTCACTTTGTAGACCAGGCTGGCCTCGAACTTAGAAATCCACCTGCCTCTGCCTCCTGAGTGCTGGGATTAAAGGCGTGCACCACCACGCCCGGACTGAGGAATATTTTTATTATGCCTCCTTTAAATGTCCAATAGAATTCTGCACTAAATCTGTCTGAACCTTGGGCTTTTGTTGTTGTTGTTGTTATTGTTGGAGAGACTTTTAATGGCTGTTTCTATAACTTTAAGGTAATAGGTCTATTTAAATTGTTGATCAGATCTTGAGTTTACATTTGCAAGTGTTATCTATCAAGATTGTCTGTTTCTAATTTGGGGAATCACAGGTTTTTGTCTCTGATTTTAATTGACTTGCTTTAAGTTTATCTCCATTTAAATTGATGCTGGGTGTTGACTGGACATATTTTGCCTTTATTATGGTTACATATGTTTCTGGAGTTCCTGATCTCTCTAAGACGTTTAAACTTTAAGCAATTGTATTTTGTCCAAGGTTCTTGTCAGCATCTAATGAGATGACCATGTTTTGTTTTTTTCCTTTACTTTGTTTATATGGTGGATTATATTGATGAATTTTTATATATTGAACTATCCCTAAAACTCAGGAATGAAGCCTACTGACCATGTTACATGATGCTTTTGATATGTTCTTGGATCTGGTTTGCAAGTATTTTATTGGGTATTTTTGTATCAATGTTCACAAGAGAAACTGGACTAAAATTCTCTTTCTTTGTTGAGTGTGCAGTTTATGTATCACACTGTCTGTGTCCTCATAGAATGAGTTTGGCAATGTTACTTCTGTTTCTATTTTGTGGAATAATTTGAGGAGTATGAGGAATATTGGTATTAGCTCTTCTTTGAATGTCTGGTAGAATTCTGTGCTAAAACCATCTGACCCCGGGCTTTCTCCCCTGCAGGGAGGTGGGGAATTTTTAATGACCACTCATTTTTCTTTGGGTTTATAGGACCATTTAAATTGTTTACTCAAACTTGGTTTAATTTTGGTAAATGGTATTTACCAAGAAAAATCATCCATTTCATCTAGATTTTCTAATTTACAGGATTTTGAAGTAAAGCCTAATGATTCTTTGGATTTCCTAGGTATGTTATTATGTCTAACCTTTCATTTCTGAATTTGTTGATTTGGATACAGGCCTTCTTTCATGGAGTTAATTTAGCTAAGGGGTTGTTAATCTTGTTGATTTACTCAAAGAAACAGTTCTTAGTTTCATTGATACTTTTTAATATCTTTTTGTTTTTTAATTTATACATTTCAGCCATGAGCTTGATTATTTCTTGCTGTCTACTCCTATTTGGTATATTTTTTCTCTTTGTTCTAGAGTTTTTAGGTGTTCTTTTAAGTTGCTAGGATTAGATCTCTCCAAGTTTGTTAGAAAGGCACTTAATGTTATGAACTTTCCTCTTAGCATTGCTTTCATTGTGTCCAAAAAGTTTGGGTATGTTATGTCTTCCTTTTCATTGAATTCTTGAATGTCTTTAATTTTTTTCTTCATTTCTTCTCCAACCCAGGGATCACTGAGTAAAGAGTTGTTCAGTTTCCATGAGTTTGTAAGTTTTCTGTTGTTGCTAAAAACTAGCTTTAATCCATTGTGTTCTGATATGGTATAAGGGGTTACTTTAATTTTGTTGTATCTATTGAGGATTGCTTCACTTTTTGGTATATAGTCAATTTTGGAGATGGATCATACAGAGACTACCCCACCATGGGGCATCCATCCCATAATCAGTCATTAAACTCAGACACTATGGCATAGGACAGCTAGTGCCTACTTAAGGGACCCTGATATAGCTGTCTCGTACAGAAGTGGATGCTCATAATCATCTATAAGATGGAACACAGGGCCCACATTGGAGAAACTAGAGATAGAACCCCAGGAGCTGAAGGGGTCTGCAACCCTAGAAGAGGATCAACAATATGAACTAACCAGAACCCCCAGAACCCGTGTCTCTAGCTCCATATGTAGCAGAAGATGGCCTAGTCAGTCATCATTAGGAAGAGAGGCCCCTTGGTACTCCAATCTTTATATGCCCCAATTCAGGGGAATGCCATGGCCAAGAAGTGGGAGTGGGTGGACAGGGTAGCAGGGAGGAGGGAGGGGGGAGGGGACTTTCGGAATAGCATTTGAAATGTAAATTAAGAAAATATCTAATAAAAAATTGGAAAAAAAAAGACTGGATTCGTGGAAAGATATTGTGTAAATTTGGTTTTGTCATGGAATAATTTGGATTCTTCATCTATTTTACTTGAGAGTTTTGCTGGGTATAGTAGCCTAGGCTGGCATTTGTGTTCTCTTAGGGTCTGCATGATATCTGTTCAGGATCTTCTGGCTTTCATAGTCTCTGGTTAGAAGTCTTGTGTAGTTTTGATAGGTCTTCCTTTATATGTTCCTTGACCTTTTTCCCTTACTGCTTTTTTTAATTCTGTTTTGTGCATTTGGTATTTTGACTTTTATATGATGGGAAGAATTTCTTTTCTGGTCCAAACTATTTGGAGTTCAGTATGTTCTTGTATGTTCATGGGCATTTCTTCCTTTAGGTTAGGAAAGTTTTCTTCTATAATTTTGTTTAATGTATTTACTGGCCCTTTGGGAAATCTTTTTTTGACTGATATATCAATTTCTTCCAACATATCTTCTATGTCTGAGAGTCTCTCTTCCATCTCTTATATTTTATTAATGATGCTTACATCTCTAGTTCCTGTTAGCTTACCTAGATTTTTTTTCCACCTCCAGGAGTCCCTCATTTAGTGTTTTGTAATTCCTCTTTCCATTTTCAGGTATAGAACAGTTTTATTTATTTTCTTCACATGTTTTACTGCTTTGTTTTCTTTAATGGACTTATTCATTTACTCTTGTTGGTAATTTGTGTTTTTCTGGATTTCTTTAAGGGATTTATTAATTTCTTCCAATTGTTTGTATTTTCCTGAATTTCTTTAAGTAATTTATTCATTCCCTCTTTAAGGAACACTGTCACTATAATATTAGTTTTAAGGTCATTTTCTTATGTTTAAGTCATGTTGAAATATCCAAGCCTCCTGTAGTAGGAATGCTGGGCTCTGGGATGCCATCCCGTTCTGGGTTTTTTGTTCTTACACTAGCCTTTAGGCATTTGTGCTCTGGGTAATTATAGGCTTAGATACTGATTTCTGAGTTTGTTTCTGTTGAGCAGATTTTCCCCTTTGCTTTCTGCTTCATCTCTGGTTGTCTGACCTGTGTGGTCTTTGGTTATGATTTTTAGCCAGACTTAAAGTCCATTAGGGTGGCGTTGCTGGAGATCGGCAGCCTACTTAACCTCTGGGATTTGGGGGGCCAGTATTGTCTCTGAGTTTTAATTCTTTGGATTGGCATTGCCTCTGGTATAGCAGAGAGCTTTTGGGATTCTGGATACTGGTTTTGGCTATGGGGTTCCACATACCAGTGTAACCCTTGGTAGAGTAGGGCATTTCTGGGGAGTTGAGGGCCAGAACATGTAGCTGAGGGGAGAATGTGATGTTTGGGAAAACTGGGTGGGCCCTAAAGAGTGTTGGCAGGCAGGGGGGTCTTAATTATCACCTAGGGTTCTGAGTAACAGCATCCCCTCCAGGGATGCAGAAGGCTTCTGCAGTAGTTATGACCCAGAATATAGACCAATAGGTGTTTTTAAATGTTTCTTATAATGGAATTGTTTTTATGTTTAACATACATTTCAGTAACAAACTGTCCCAAATATTGCACAATATTGTTTGATCTTTGTTCTTTTTCAGGTCCAATAATAAGCCCCTTTTTATGTAGCATATCCTGACACATATCATATATGGATGGTAGCTCATCTTCTTTGGAGGTGGCTAATAAGATATCATTCATATAGTGAATAATACAAGCCCCTGGTAAGAACTGCCTCATAGGGTCTAAAACCTTTCCTAAATAGTATTGACATATAGTAGAGGATATTGTCATGTCTTGCACTATTACATTTCATAGATATCACACCTGAGGTTCCTTATGATTGAGTGAGGGAAATGAAAAGGCAAAGTGTACCTTTTACCATCAGGATGAATATGTGTAGTACAAAAGCAATCTTTTAAATGCAAAACTATTCAATGCCAATGTTTAGAAATACATGTGGATATTGGAAAACTGGACTGTGAAGCTGCCATTGGTCACATGGTGTCATTAACATTCTGTAAGTCAATCAGTTATCACCATTTACAAGACTTCTTTTTAATTGCAAAAATAAGAAGATTCTAGGGAGAAAAAGAGGATTTTATGCTACAATCCTCCAACTCATGAAAAACCCGGAATATTTTTTATCGTTTGTTTGGTTGGTTTTTTTTTTTTTTTTTTTTGAAATAGACCTTTGACATATTTTTTGGATGGCAACTATATATGTTATGACTTTGTGATTTTTCTCATTGTGGGAATATATAAGTTTAATAACCCTTTGCAATTCTTTTCCTAGTTCTTTTCAATTTTTTTGATATCCCATCTTTCACATAAGCCATTGAGCTTGTGAAGATTAGGTAGCATTAGAGATAGAAATATAGACTTTGGCTAATATAGATTAGTTTGCTGTAAAGTGTCTCTTCTCTAAACATTAACCCACACATAAGTAACATAGGCTTTAAGACTGTCTTTGTACCTTCTGGACCTATGCACTGTAATTTTTTAGCAATATAAAAATCTTCTTGGACCTCATACTTCCCAATCAAGTTTGAATTTATGACTAGGCCACTAGGGTAGCTATTCTTTTATAATTTTAATAGAGATATCAGATGTAGAATCAATCAATCCTCTAAAATTTTTTCAATTTAAAATCCAATGATGGTACATCTTGTTCCTTCAATGAAAATGTTAAGGACTAAAGAAAATAGTAAGGCCTAGGTAACTGTTTAGCCTGTCATTTTGTGCTGTTACTAGTGGTATAAGGAAACTTTCTCATGTCCTCTTACTAAAAGACTTTCTCATGCTCTAGTTGATTATAAATTCTGTTATGATTTTTGCTTTTATAAACTTCCCCATGGATGGACCCCAACATAAGATAGACACCTGCATTAATATAAATGACTATTTGAAATAAGATTTCCATTTTGAGTAATGGTTGAATAAAGTTTAAGTTCCCCAGAACTCCCTGGGAACTGACATCCTACTTGGCAAAAAAAAAAAAAAAAAAGGCATGTATGTGGATTGTGGGTATCTTTAAAAAAAGAGACATGTTATATGGGTACATGACATCTTGGTTGGCAAGTTAAGACATGAATGTTAGACAAGATAAGTCTTCTGACACAGTTGAATACCCCAACCAATGGAAACAGGATAAATGTACAACAAAGACATGTTTCAAAGGAAATTCTTTACCTACTTATCTTGATTGCTGAAATAACTGGGCACAGATGTTTGGGGATTTCAAGGCTTAAAAGATCTGTAGAATCCTGGCTTGAGGTCTCAGCCAGCACCTAAGTCTGTCCTATGGTCCTGATCTATCTATCATTCCTGGTGTAAATGCTCAATAAATGATCCCTGTCTTACTGAGGTAAGTGTTTGTATGGTTTATGAAGTTATCCTGGACCCCAACAACAACATTTGAAGCTATGGCTTTTTCTTTACTACCAAATCCTTCCTTATTGAAGTACATTTTCCCAATAAGTGGTTACATGTGGCTATAATAATAACTGTGCATGTTTTCTCCCACTTTAAATTAAAAATCATGGGCACGGTGATCCCGACTGTAGTTTCCCACGTATAGTTTTCATCAATGACTTCTATATGAACTATGATTATCCTCATTGTTAAACTACAGTGAACCAATAAAAGTTCAGCTCTTCCAGACAATATAGGTTCCCAATAGTCTGTGTGTATCTTAAAAGGGCAGTGAAAAGGAGAAACAAGTATACCTTTAGGGCAGGAGCAACACCGATAACAGCACTTCTTGGGTAGCAGCTTATAAGAAAAATATATTTTGATTACAATCTAAAGTTGATACAAATATTATTGGTTTTGATTTAAACACTACAATTTTGTGGTGACTGAGGTGGGCTCCTTAATCTACTTCCTTCTTGTTGACTGTTATTTTTATTGTTAATTGACAATTTCTTGTCATCTTCATCAAATTTAGTTTATCATTAGTCCTACACCTTCCTTCCTTTCATTTAGGGCATAAGATGGGGCTCCTTGATTCTCAATATTCATTCCTTATAAGGGCAATTTACATCATGTCTTTAAGTATCTATGTAAACTGCAATTGAAACATTTTGCTGACAATTATATTTGAATTTCATAGGCTTCTAAAGCACCTAATTTTGTTCTCTGTTTGTAGGTCTTCACATTTCTACATTATCTCAGAAAGTCCATAACATTTCTTCTCTATCTCTGAGTTCTGCTTATTACTTGGCAATTTTCATTAGCATTACCAAAAGCAAGCTGTTTTAATAACTTTAAAAAAAAGATTCATTTATTTTTATTTATATGAGTACACTGCAACTGTCTTCAGACACATTCCAGAAGAGAATATTGGATCCTGTTACAGATGGTTGGTAGCCACCATGTGGTTGCTGGTAATTGAACTCAGGACCTCTGGGAGAGCAGTCAGTGCTCTTAACTGCTGACCCATCCCTCCAGCACTAATAGTAACTCTTGAACTTGTTCCCCTTTTACTTAAATGTTATTTGCATCTTTGAATTTCCCTATAAAATCAGCATACAGCTTAGAAAGACCTTGCATAGTTTTTATATAGCTAGACTCAAAGTCAAAGCATATTCCAATTTTTATCCAACCATGATAGGGATAGCTAATGATTCATTGATACCCATTTACCAGCCTTTTATATGTCATGTTTCCAGGATGATCTTGTAGTCCTAGTTGAATTATTTCATGGGGTTCATCTGCATGCCACATTTGCCACTGAAGAAATTGGGAAGGGCTAAGAACCATTTTAGCAATTATTTGAAAATCATATGTGAAGGGACTCAGGACAGCTTGAACATGGTAAACATGCCCTTCTCCCCAATTCCCTCTGCCTTGATAAAAACCTTTAGGTTGCATTCCTAAAGGTATCCACCAAGGTCTATTCCCTTATTTGGCCACTCTCTTCCTAAGGCTGACTACCAAGATCCAGTTATCTAAGTACTGAAGTTTAACAATCAAAAACTTTCTTTGACTTACATAATTAACCTAATCAACTCTAATGCCGAGTTTCCTCTTGTATCTTTATAAACTGCCATTTTTTTCTATAGGCTATGCCTGTCTCTTCTCTATCCAGAGATGGTCATTCGGTCCATTCTAGGACAAATATCCCTGCCCCCTCTTCCCTATTTTCTCTACCTTCTCCCACACCTCTATATCCTGTCTTTGTCTCATATTCCTTGCCCTTTGTCCCTCTCATCATTGTTCCAACTATAATGATATTCATAGCATTACAACATAACATTACATTCATAACTTGGAGCAGCAGGTCTATAGGAATCCCAAGCTTTTCAAAAATCCTTTATTACATTCAGGTTTAAGCTCTGATAAATACTTTGATTTTACTGCGATTGTACTGAAAATACCAAGCACAATTCATGAAGACAAGAAAGAATTGGTGAACGAATTTTGTTTGCCTATCATGCTCTAACTTGCCTAGGTTGTAAACTTAGCATTTTCTTAGACTCTCCTACATCCTTATTAGGAAGTGGAGAGCATTTAAAATTAAATTGGCCATTGAATTTCTTGCCCCAGGCTCCAAGGTCATTTTCTGGCAATAGATAATATTATCTAAAGGAGGCTTGAATAAAAGTGCTGGGAAATCAATCACAAGCGTAGTTATCAGCGGCATTGTTTTTACTTATGCTTTGCCTGTATGGGCAAAATTGCCTGTTTCATTTTTTGGGGGGGGTTGTTTGTCTGTTTGTTTGTTTGTTTGTTTATTTTTGTCTATTTTACCAATTTAAGGTGTGATATCTAGTTATTTATTCATTCATTTCTTCCTCATGATTAACATCCTCCATATCTTGCTGAAGTATTTTGATTGTAGTTCAAATTAATTAATGCCCATGTAATCCAAAATTGAATTTGGATTGGTCCTTTGTTTATATGCCTTTTCACTATTTGGGGGGCAGAGAAGGGACTCTCTCCCCTACTTCTTCACCTAAAGTTCCCTATTCTGGAAACCTGGGATAATAATCATAAACTACTTGCAGGCAGTTTACTGGTTGTAATTTTAATGCTTGTCTTCCCTTAAAAACGATACAAAAGCTTGGTGCAAGGCAAAGCCTTCCCAGGGTTCTGCCCCATTTTTCTCACTCACCTCCCTCTGTGAGGGTTTCTCATCTCTTTTCAAGTAGTTGAATTCACATGACTGATTTGTGGTGCCAGTTGCTTATCACTCTAGAGGTAGTGGGACCTGAAAGAATGAGGCCAGTAAGTGGGTCAAACTAAAAAGTCTCATGCAATAGCCAGTTTCATTCATCATATCCCACAATTTTTACTGTGGGGGTTAAAAAGAGTCACATGAGTAAAGTGTAAAATCGCAAGGACAATATCCACATGGTGAATAAGTTGCATGAAACAAAAACATGTTTTTCCATAGAGATTAATAAACAAATAACAATGGCCAGTTGGAATGAGAAATCTTAAGTAAACTAACTAAACTATCCAGTATAGTTTACAGAGGGGTACAAAAGCAAATTCCAAGAACAATTCCATGTTTTTGAATAAGCTAAGTTCCCAAGATTTGTGTTCTTACAAGCACTTAGAATTCTTGCACCACTCCGTTTTTGGAGTGTGTTCTGACATTTTATTTTTTAAATTCTGGAAACTCATGATACATTTCTAAAGTTTAAATGCTGTTGGCTAATTTACAAAAGATAATCTTAGCTTGACAGACCCTGGTAGAAAGTGGTTCTGTACTAAGCTTTTCCACCTCATCATTTATATATGCTATATTTGAGAATAAAACCATATAACCATGCAGCTTCAAATTTACACTGAAGGAAAAAGATAACCATTTGTAAATATCTGAATTGTTTTGTACACTGCATTTTGAACATAGCAAGCTTAAGTTCACAAACTTCTGTCGTGCTACACAGGAATCTCAGTGCAGAGACATATCATGCAGAGACATATCATGCAGAGACATATCATGCAGAGGCAGCGTGGTTGGTAGTCTGGTATCTACATACAGACATATCTGTGTGCAATGAAGATTAATTTACCACTTACTTGAAGGAAGTAGGCAATTCATTTATTCGATGATAGAAGCCCACATAAAAAACACAAAGAAATTTGCAATTTGGATTAAATTAAAGGTGATTAGAATTGAAAATCTTTTACACAATATATGTAATATGGGTAGCTCTCTGTAAATGTTATTGCAAAGTTCTTTGTGGTAAAGATCGCCAGCTAAAATTATGCTTTGTTTTTCTTAAATTTTACTCTTAAATGTTCTCTTATAATTCCTAAAAAGAATAAAATAACTCCTCATAAAAAGTAAAAGTTTTAGTGACCTTCTGAAAATCCTAATACATTCTTGAAAAATACATTCTTTGGATGACTGACACAAATTCACTGGAGCCACTGTAAGCAGTGGGATAGCACATGATTCTCAAGGTGACCTTTAAAACTTACATTCTCAATATTCTTAGTTACAAAGTATTATTTTGTTTCTGTGAATATACTCAAAAAAGTTATTGTCTTTATAATAGAGTTGTAAATTTTGTAAAATATTTTTCAAATTCTCTTACAGTCAATAATGAAAAAGATCTCTGTCTACTTGTGTGAGTTTGAAGTCATGGCTTCTTGCCAGGGACAGAAAATAGACTTTTTTTTTCTTAGATATTTTCTTCATTTACATTTCAAATGCTGTACCAAAAGTCCCCTATACCCTCCCCCTGCCCCACTTACCCCCACTTCTTGGCCCTGGCATTCCCCTGTACTGGGGCATATAAAGTTTGCTAGACCAAGGGGCCTCTCTCCCAATAATGGCCGACTAGGCCTGGCATCTCTCCTCAACTACCCACTCTCCCAACATGGCATGTCTCCTCTCTTCCTGCTTCTTCTGGTCCCAAGCCTGGGGATCCTAAGCTCCACCTATGTCTCTTCCCCCCAGGTGTTGGCTGCTGGCATCTTTATTTACCAATCAGAATTAACTGGGTGCAGGCTCCAACAGTGTCTAACTTGTGGACTGTCTTGTGTAAACAATTTTGGTGATACAAATTAACATTAGAATACAAGAAGCTCTAGGCCAAAACCACTACATGGAAAACACAGAAACATTTTCACATACCTCATTAATAAAGTATTTAAGTATGCATAGTAAACTGCACAAAATAATTTAGGTAATCAAAGAAGGTTTGCCAAAATCTTGAATTTCTGACATGCTACCATCAGTGCCTCCCTTTCTACTTTCATCTTAAGTCTCACATTACAGTTACAGGAGATTTGTCCTCCAGGATGAATGTAGTGATCTGGGGACTGGCAAACAATAAATGTTAACCTGCTCAGAGTATGCTCTATGAACTGCTCTATTCTATTCTATTCTATTCTATTCTATTCTATTCTATTCTATTCTATTCTATTCTATTCTATTCTATTTCTCTCTCTCTCTCTCTCTCTCTCTCTCTCTCTCTGTTTTCATATATCTTATATATCTTATCTCTCTTCATATCTTCTTATATATACAATATACTATGTATATGTATCACAGGTACTGCAGGGGCATGAAGTATGTCTGAAATGGAAGGGTACTTTCTGAGAGGATCTAGAACTGAGTACAATCAGGTAGCTGGCTGGGTAGATGCAGCCCAATATAGAATATTGAAATGTATTTGCTGAGACCTGGAAAGCTATGCTGCCCATAGCACTTCCTGAGTTTTCTATACTGGACAAACACAGGACTAATTAATCTGAATAATAAAAAGAGAAATCTAGGAGTAAGGGAAATTTCTGGAGACTATTTATGTATTTTACTTTCTTTCCTAACTTAAGATGAAAAATCTACATTTAAACTCACTTTTAAAAAACACATTTTTTTCTTTGCCCTAACCATAAATCACCCCATCTCTGAGCTAGTCCCATGTGCTGTGGTATATTTTCTGTAATTTATATAAAGACTGACTTCTCTTTTATTTTGCAGTTTATCATCTTGGTAATATCTATAGCATATAGTATACCTTTATTCTGAAGAAAAGACATTTTTGTAATTCTAAACAAATGACCATGATCTTTCTTAAATTCACAAATACCATATTCTTTGACATCATGACACTTAAGTTTTTAAATTTTATGTATTTGCTTGCTTGCTTGCTTTATTTATTTATTTATTTATTTATTTATTTATTTATTTATTTATTTATTATTGTATAGGGTTGTTTTATTTTCTGCAAGAAATCTGCACACTGCAAACATTCCTGGTTCCTGTGGAATGAGTGCTGAGAGTCGAACTCTGGAAAGGCAAACATGTTCTTAACTACTGAGCTATCTCTTCATATCTCAAAAACTCTTATTTTTATAATTATTTTCCCTGCTACCTACTAGTTATTGCATGAATCCAATGTACTTTATTGATCTCAGTAAAAGCCAATAGTTTAAATATTACTAAAAAGACTCTTCCTTTAAAATTTACTGTCTTTAAGTTGTGAGTTCTCAGAGAAAGGTGCAAATCACCATTGCCATCCTTTGCAGCTATATATCCACATTTTCCAAGTATGGCCTGAAAATTTTGAAACTATGAACCAAGAGTCGGTAGAGTTGATTTTTAGGTGACTCCCTATCTCAGGTCTCTGTCTCATCCTGGAGATGCCCCCACTTCCTCACCCGTGTCAGATGCAGATTTCCATTCATTTTCATGTCCAGCTAGCCATCTCTCCTGCCTCTTCCCACACTTTATCCTGAATCCTCCATTCCTTTCCCCAGCCCCTCCCTCACAGTTCCCTCTCTCCACCTGTCTCTTATGACTATTTTATTCCCCTTTCTAAGTGAGATTCAAGTCTCCTCACTTGGGCCTTCCTTCTTGTTTATCTTCTTTGGTTCTGTGGAGGGTAGCATGGTACCTGTATTTTATGAATAATATCCACTTATAAGTGAGTAAATACCATGATTGTCCTTTTAGGACTGAGTCACCTCAGGAAAATATTCTCAAGTTCTATCCATTTGCCTGCAAAATTCATGATGTTGTGGTTTTTAATAGCTGAATAGTATTCCAATGTGTAGTCAACCCATCCACAAAACTTTCAACCCCAAACTTGTCCTATATCCAAATAATTTAGGTATATAGGTAGGACATAGACTAAGGGAATGGTCAACCAATAACTGGCCCAACTTGAGATCCATTCCATGGACAAATACCAATCCCTAACACTATTAATATGCAGATAGGAGCATGATTTTCACCGAGAGACTCCATTCAGCAAATGACTCAGAGGGATGCAGGTACCCATAGCCAAAGGGTGGATGGAGCTTGGACTCTTATGGATGAATAAGAGAAAGGATTTCAAGCCCTGAAGGAGATAAGAATTCCACAGGAAGACCAACAGAGCCAATTAACTTAGGCCTTTGAGGCTTTCAGAGTTTGAACCATTAACCAAAGAACATGTACAGGCTGGACCTAGGCTGCCCTGCTCACATATAACCAAAGTGCAGCTTGACATTTATATGAATCCTGAATTAGAACGAGGGCTATCCAAAAAGATGTTGCCATGTATGTGGCATATGGCCTACTTGCTGGGCTGCCTTGACTAGCCTCTGTGGGAAAGGCAGTGCCTAGCCTTGCAGAGACTTGATGTGCCAGGGTGGGAGAGGATGCCAAGGGGGGCCCTCACCAGCTTAGAGGAGAAGGGGAGGGGGAAAGGCTGTGGGAGGGTGTGACAGGGAAAGGCACAGTGAGTGGGATTTAAAGTGAATAAGTAAACAAAAAATTAATTTAACTTTTAAAAAAGTAACAGAAACAGTAGATAAACTTTCTAATTGCTACCAATAATCTATAAAAAAGCTACATAAATTTATATTAGTGAAAATAAATGATGAAAATTAAATGTATTAATTTTAAAGAAAATACTAAGTTTAAATACTTATTCACTTATTAAAAATATATTTTTTAGGGCACACTCTTCATAGTGGGGTCTAGGTAGCAAATTTTTGGAAGGTAATTTTGAGCAGGGGAAAACTTGATTCATTTGAAGGCTCAAGGAAGTATTTTAATACTGCAAGCTTTGTACAACCCCTTACTTCAATTGATCATTTAAATGCATGCTTATAAGTTCTCTGAACCTGTTCCTAGGACTCAAAGAATGTACAGGATAGGATCCCCCACCTCTTAGCACCTCTATCTGATATAGCAATTACTTGTTAGATTACATCATACCTGTTTGTGCTTTGGTTTTTTTTTTTTTTCATTTTTATTTGTTTTAAATATCAATAAATACCTCTGGGTGTTTGAACCAGCTTTTATTCTGCTACTTGGTACCACTCTGTTTTGTTTGTAAAATACTGCTTTTTAAAAATTGAATACAAATTCATCTTCCAATACAAAAACTCTGCAAACCTCATTCTTTTTTTTTTCAACTTTTATTAGATATTTTCTTCATTTACATTTCAAGTGTTATCCAGAAAGTTCCCTATATCCTCCCCCCTCCCGGCCCTGCTACCCTACCNTACTAGTTAGTTCATGGTTATTCTTCCACCTATAGGGTTGAAGACCCCTTCAGCTCCTTGGGTACTTTCTCTAGCTCCTTCAACCTCATTCTTAGTTTGAATTCTTCTATAGAGTCATAGTGTTATATAACTTTATAGGGCTAACAAACAACACCACATATACAATCAATTAAAATTGAACAAATATATCAATAATTGTCTGACTTTGTAAAGAAAATGGAAAATACTATGTTAAAGGTTTGATTCTTTTTTTTTTTTTTGATATTTTCTTTATTTACATTTCAAATGTTTTCCCCTTTCTAGGTCTCCACTTCAGAAACCCCCATCCCATTCCCCTTACCCCTGCCTCTATGAGGGTGCTTCCCTCCCATTCATCCACTCTCACCTTCCCACCTTGGCATACCCCTTCACTGGGGCATCAAACAACCTCAGGTACAAGGGCTGCTCCTCCCACTGATGTCCCCAAGGCCATCCTCTGCTACATGTGGCCAGAGCCACTGGTTCCTCCATGTGTACTCTTTGGTTGGTGGTCCAGTCCCCAAGAGCTCCAGGGGGTCTGGCCAGATGATATTGATGCTCTCTGCATGCGAGCAAACCCCCTCAGATTCTTTAATTCCTTCTCCAATTCCTCAATTGGGGACCCCCTCACTCAGTCCAATGGTTGGCTGTGAACATCCACTTCTGCATATGTCAGGCTATGGTAGAGTCTCTCAGGGGACAGGTATATCAGGCTCCTGTCAGCAAGCACTTCTTGTTGTCTACAAGTGTCTGGGTTTGGTGACTGTATATGGGATGGTTCCTCAGGTATGGAAGTTTCTGGATTGCCTTTTCCTTCAGTCTCTGCTCTACACTTTGTCTCATTATTTGCTCCTATGAGTATTTTGATTCCCCTTCTAAGAAACATTGAAGTATCCACACTTTTGGTCTTCTTTCTTCTTGAGCTTCATATGTTCTGTGAATTTTACCTTGGGTATTTTGAACTTTTGGTCTAATATCCACTTATCAGAGAGTACATACTGTGTGTGTTATTTTCTGACTGAGTTGCCTTGGTAAGGATGATATTTTCAAGTTCCATCCATTTGCCTGTGAATTTCATGAAGTCATTTTTTTAATAGCTGAGTAGTATTCCATAGTGCAAATGTACCACATTTTCTATATCCATTCTTCTGTTGAAGGACATCTACGAACATATTGAATCATGTGTCCTTGTTACATGTTGGTACATCATCTGGGTATATATATGCCCAGGAGTGGTATAGCTGTGCCCTCAGGTAGTACTACATCCAAATTTCTATGAATCCACCAGACTGATTTCCATAGTGTTTAAAGCAGCTTACAGTCCAACCAGAAATGGAGGAGTGTTCCTATTCCTCCACATCCTCTCCAACATCTGCTATCACCTTGTTGGGACAAAAGGAGTGGCTGAGGAAAAGCGGGTGAAGAGGCCCAACGTTGCCAGAGTTCTCCATTCTCTGGTCAGTCCGGCGGATATGGGAGGGCTGTCAGACACTTTCCACTAGGCCTGGGTGGGCCTCTAAGCCACTGACCCCACTCGACGGGGGGTGGGGGGTGGACAAGGGACAGCCCCTGACCGGGGACCCTGAGGCAACACCCTGTAGCCTCAGGGTTATAGGAGAGAAGGATAAGGGAAGAGGTTCCCAACACTGACCAGAGTGTGTAGTGGATCTTGATGGAGCAGAGATTCTATGGTTTAAGAGCTTTACTATAGAAATGCAGGGAGAAAGACAGAAGGGAGAGGGGAGGGAGAAAGGAGAAGACAAAGAGCAAGGAGAGAAGACAAAGAGAGGGGGAGAGAGAGGGTGAAAGAGTAAGCAGTAAGAGAGCGAGGTGGGGCTGAACACTCTCTTTTATGGTCTTTATTGTTGCTAGGTAACTGGAGAAGAGTTTAGCCTGAAGGTCAGAAGCTTGGGCCATTTTCTACATGACTACTGACCATGCTTCTCTTGTGGGGTCTGTGGAAGGTGGTAACTTAGGCAGGGACCAGAGTTCCAGGAGCATGAGAGAATGCCTACCGTGTCATGAAGGTGAATTATAACCACCAGGGATCAGACCTCAGCTCAACTGGATACCAGCTTACAATTCCCCACATCACCCGAGTTTTTTTTTTTTTTTTTTTCTCTTTATTAGATATTTTCTTCATTTACATTTCAAGTGTTATCCAGAAATTTCCCCATACCCTCCCCCATCCCCGCCCTGCTCCCCTACCCACCCCCTCACACATAATGGCTCTGGCGTTCCCCTGTACTGGGGCATATAAAGTCTGTATGACCAANGGGCCTCTCCTCCCAATGATGGCCAAGTAGGCCATCTTCTTCCATATATGCAGCTAGAGACATGAGAGCAGGGGGAACTAGTTAGTTCATGTTATTCTTCCACCTATAGGGTTGAATCACCCGAGTTTTTTATCTTAGCCATTCTGACTGATGTGAAGTGGAATCTCATAGTCATTTTGATTTGCATTTCCCTGATGACGAAGGATGCTGAACATTTCTTTAGGTGCTTTTCAGCCATTTGAGTTTCCTCAGTTGAGAATTCTGTTTAGCTTTTTTTTTTTTTCAAATTTTTAATAAGGTTATTTGGTTCTCTGTAATCTAACTTCTTGAGTTCTTTCTATATATTGGATAATAGTCCTCTATCAGATGTAGAATTGGTAAATGTCTTTTCCCAATCCATTGGTTGCCATTTTGTCCTATAGACAGTGTTCTCTGCCTTATTTGTTTTCAGAACTAAATGGTTTGCTAGCTTCTCATGGAGTTTGGAGGTATAACACAGGTCAGGTAACAACTTCCTCTTTATCTTTCTTAATTCACATTTTGAATATTCTTCCACATCTCTGAACCATCATATAGACAATAAGTCATATAAATTGGTACACTCATAAAAACAGAGTAATGATTTACATATTATCAATTACTCTAGCTTTAATGAGATCCATTATTTCATAACATAAGATTTCAGGGAAAAAAAGATCAGATATTACTATCTACCACTCTCAAACATTTACTTCTGGGTCTCTTTAAAAAGAAAACTTTCTCATATTAGCATACACTAATACAAATTCAACTATTAAACACCACCCAGAAAAATACAACTTTAAGTAAGTACACTGTCACTGTCTTCAGAGACACCAGATCTCATTACGGGTAGTTGTAAGCCACCATGTGGTTGCTGGGATTTGAACTCCTCACCTTTGGAAGAGCAGTCGGGTGCTCTTACCTGCTGAGCCATCTCACCAACCCCCAAAATACAACTTTAATAAAAGGAATTACCTATACTTTTATTTAGTCTTATTGACTAGTTAAAAGAAATGTTGAAAATGACATTTTGAGAAATAAGAAATAAAGTTAGAGTTTTCTGTGAATAATTCCTGGCCAGTTGGGTCATACTTGGCTTTAAGCCACTAGAGAGACTGTATTAGAAATATACTCTCTGCCTATGATTTTTATGGCAAGTCCTTAAGGTATAGAATGTGTTCCATATGACTTATGACGACAGTGTGCCAAATTAGTGAATTAAAATTAGTTAATGTGGGAAGTCAAAAAAGAAAAAAATGATCTTTACCAAGTTGGAAGAAATGGGCTGAGACATGTGTCGTCAGTATGAGCAGGGACATTCATCATGTCTTCTGTCACTGTGTATGCAGGATCGTGACAGTGTGGACACAGATAATTTGTAACAGATGTTAACTTAAAAGTGCACTTTCACCTTCTCCAAAATATCATGTTTAAAAAGGGTAATATTTGGTAGTTATATCACATTAGTGATTGTAATGCATTTTCTAATAATTTACTCTAAAATAGATTTAGGCAAGAACAAAAGAAATTTCAACAAAGTAGATTTAAATGCTGTATAATATCAAGGTATGTGTTTGGAGAGCCACAGGCCAGAGAGATTCACTAAGAAACAAGGTCTTCAGGAGCCCTGCTTCTGCTACTTCTCAGAGGCCAGAAGATTATTCTATTTAATGCCTGATAGAAAAATGTAGTCTGCTTTTATATTTATTTATTATGAGCTAGATGAATTCCCTTGCATGTAAATAAAAAGCATAATTTAGAACAATGAAAGTTAACAAATAGATAAGAGATAAAAATAAATGGAGGATTTGTAACTGTGAGGGAAAATGGGCAGAATCTGAACCCTGATTGCAACAGATACCAAGCCAAAAATATGCCACTCTCCAAGGCTTTTCTAACTGAACACATGCAAAGTGCACATAGTGAAGTGAAGCTTAATTCCAGAAAATCAAATAACCCCATTTAAAATGGAGTACAGAGCTAAACAAAGAATTCTCAACTGAGGAATACCAAACAGCTGAGAAGCACCTGAAAAACTGTTCACCATTCTTAATCATCAGGAACATGCAGATCAAAATAACCCTGCAATTTCACCTTACACCAATCAGAACAGCTAAGATCAAAACCACAGATGANTGGGGGCTGTGGAAGGTGGTAACTTAGGCAGGGACCAGAGTTCCAGGAGCATGAGAGAATGCCTACCGTGTCATGAAGGTGAATTATAACCACCAGGGATCAGACCTCAGCTCAACTGGATACCAGCTTACAATTCCCCACATCACCCGAGTTTTTTTTTTTTTTTTCTCTTTATTAGATATTTTCTTCATTTACATTTCAAGTGTTATCCAGAAATTTCCTCATACCCTCCCCCATCCCCACCCTGCTCCCCTACCCACCCCATCACACATAATGGCAATGGCGTTCCCCTGTACTGGGGCATATAAAGTCTGTATGACCAAGGGGCCTCTCCTCCCAATGATGGCCAAGCCATCTTCTTCCATATATGCAGCTAGAGACATGAGTGCAGGGGGAACTAGTTAGTTCATGTTATTCTTCCACCTATAGGGTTGAATCACCCGAGTTTTTTTATCTTAGCCATTCTGACTGATGTGAAGTGGAATCTCATAGTCATTTTGATTTGCATTTCCCTGATGACGAAGGATGCTGAACATTTCTTTAGGTGCTTTTCAGCCATTTGAGTTTCCTCAGTTGAGAATTCTCTGTTTAGCTTTTTTTTTTTTTTCAAATTTTTAATAAGGTTATTTGGTTCTCTGTAATCTAACTTCTTGAGTTCTTTCTATATATTGGATAATAGTCCTCTATCAGATGTAGAATTGGTAAATGTCTTTTCCCAATCCATTGGTTGCCATTTTGTCCTATAGACAGTGTTCTCTGCCTTATTTGTTTTCAGAACTAAATGGATTGCTAGCTTCTCATGGAGTTTGGAGGTATAACACAGGTCAGGTAACAACTTCCTCTTTATCTTTCTTAATTCACATTTTGAATATTCTTCCACATCTCTGAACCATCATATAGACAATAAGTCATATAAATTGGTACACTCATAAAAACAGAGTAATGATTTACATATTATCAATTACTCTAGCTTTAATGAGATCCATTATTTCATAACATAAGATTTCAGGGAAAAAAAGATCAGATATTACTATCTACCACTCTCAAACATTTACTTCTGGGTCTCTTTAAAAAGAAAACTTTCTCATATTAGAAAACACTAATACAAATTCAACTATTAAACACCACCCAGAAAAATACAACTTTAAGTAAGTACATTGTCACTGTCTTCAGAGACACCAGATCTCATTACGGGTGGTTGTAAGCCACCATGTGGTTGCTGGGATTTGAACTCCTCACCTTTGGAAGAGCAGTCGGGTGCTCTTACCTGCTGAGCCATCTCACCAACCCCCAAAATACAACTTTAATAAAAGGAATTACCTATACTTTTATTTAGTCTTATTGACTAGTTAAAAGAAATGTTGAAAATGACATTTTGAGAAATAAGAAATAAAGTTAGAGTTTTCTGTGAATAATTCCTGGCCAGTTGGGTCATACTTGGCTTTAAGCCACTAGAGAGACTGTATTAGAAATATACTCTCTGCCTATGATTTTTATGGCAAGTCCTTAAGGTATAGAATGTGTTCCATATGACTTATGACGACAGTGTGCCAAACTAGTGAATTAAAATTAGTTAATGTGGGAAGTCAAAAAAGAAAAAAATGATCATTACCAAGTTGGAAGAAATGGGCTGAGACATGTGTCGTCAGTATGAGCAGGGACATTCATCATGTCTTCTGTCACTGTGTATGCAGGATCGTGACAGTGTGGACACAGATAATTTGTAACAGATGTTAACTTAAAAGTGCACTTTCACCTTCTCCAAAATATCATGTTTAAAAAGGGTAATATTTGGTAGTTATATCACATTAGTGATTGTAATGCATTTTCCAATAATTTACTCTAAAATAGATTTAGGCAAGAACAAAAGAAATTTCAACAAAGTAGATTTAAATGCTGTATAATATCAAGGTATGTGTTTGGAGAGCCACAGGCCAGAGAGATTCACTAAGAAACAAGCTCTTCAGGAGCCCTGCTTCTGCTACTTCTCAGAGGCCAGAAGATTATTCTATTTAATGCCTGATAGAAAAATGTAGTCTGCTTTTATATTTATTTATTATGAGCTAGATGAATTCCCTTGCATGTAAATAAAAAGCATAATTTAGAACAATGAAAGTTAACAAATAGATAAGAGATAAAAATAAATGGAGGATTTGTAACTGTGAGGGAAAATGGGCAGAATCTGAACCCTGATTGCAACAGATACCAAGCCAAAAATATGCCACTCTCCAAGGCTTTTCTAACTGAACACATGCAAAGTGCACATAGTGAAGTGAAGCTAAATTCCAGAAAATCAAATAACCCCATTTAAAATGGAGTACAGAGCTAAACAAAGAATTCTCAACTGAGGAATACCAAACAGCTGAGAAGCACCTGAAAAACTGTTCACCATTCTTAATCATCAGGAACATGCAGATCAAAATAACCCTGCAATTTCACCTTACACCAATCAGAACAGCTAAGATCAAAACCACAGATGACAACAAATGTTGGTGAGGATGTGGAGAAAGAGGAACACTCCTAGATTGCTGGTGGGATTGCAAACTGGTACTCTGGAAATTGGAGGTTTCTCAGAAAATTGGAAATAGATCTACCTGGAGACCCAGCTATACCACTCTTGGGAATATACCCAAAGGATGCCCCACCATGCCACAGGGGCACGTGTTCCACTAGTTCACAGCAGCCTTATTTATGATAGACAGAAACTGGAAACAACTCAGATATCCAATGACAGAAGAATGGATACAGAAAATATGGTTCATTTTCACAATGGAATATTATTCAGCTATTAAGATTGAGGACATCCTGAGTTTTTCAGACAAATGGATAGAACTAGAAAATTTCTTCCTGAGTGAGGTAACTCAGACCCAAAAGGATGTGCATGGTATGGACTCAGTAATAAGTGGATGTAAATAAATAAATAAATAAATAAATAAATAAATAAATAAGCAAATAAGTAAATAAGTAAATAAATGTACTGAATACCCAAGATACAGTCCACAGAACTCAAAAACTCAACAAGTTGAATTGCCCAAGTGAGGATGCCTCAGTCCCACTTGGGAGGGAGAAGAAAGCAATCACAAGTTGGGAGGAAAGGAGGAAGGGAGGTGCCTGAGAGGGCAAGTGGACAGGCAGGGCATGAGGTAGTGTGGGGAAGAGGGGAACCTGATCTGGTATTGGGTGAGAGAAAAGGACTAAAGCCCTGAGGGCCAGCAGAAAGAACAGAAACAGGCAACCTTGGGAGATAGGAAGTGGATGGGACCCTCCAGAATGCACCAGAGACTTGGGAGGTAAGAGACTCTCAGGACTCAAAGGTAGGATTTTGACTAAAATACCAGACAGTATGGAGAGGGAACTTATATAGCCTACCTCCAGTAGGAAGAAAGGGTATCAAATGAGGGAGAGGGGAGTCATCCCACAGTCACAAATCTGACCAATAATTTTTCCTGTTTGAAAGAATTATAGGGATGGAAATGGAGAGGAGCCTGAGGAAAAGAAGGTCTAGGACAGGCCCAAAGCTGGATCCAGCTCAGGGGGATGTCCCAAGGCCTGACACTATTACTAAGGCTATGGTGCGCTCACAGAAAGGGACCTAGCATGACTGCACTATGGAAGATCCAACAAGTAGCTGAAAGCATCAGATGGAGATATTTCTACCCAACCAATGGACAGAAACAGCTGACTGCTGTTGTTGAATTAGTGAAGGGTAAAAGAAGTTGAGAAGAAGGACGATCTTGTAGGAGGACCACCAGTCTCAATTAATCTGGACCCCTGAGATCTAAAAGGCCGCATACACCGGCTGATATGAGGTCCCCAACTCACATACAATAGAGGACTGCAGGGTCTGTGTTCATTCAGAGATGATGCACCTAACCCTCAAGAGACTGGAGGGACCAGGGAGTTTAGAGGTCAGGTGGGTAGGGTGGGGACATCCACATGGAGACATGGGGGTGGGGAGTAAGTATGGGATGTGGAGCAGTTGGAGGGTGGAGAGGGGTGGGGAATACAATATGGAGTATAAAAAATTAATTTATTAAAAATATTTAGATGTTATTAGAAAGTTGTAATATGAAGGTAACAGTTTTAATTCTACAATCTACCCCAATTTGTTCAGAGACAGATATAGGAAAAGAAAATTTCCCTACATTCTTTAATAAATATGTATTAGCAAAATATTCATGAAAACATAATGGCCAATGCAATGGTTTTAATGCTGACTGCCCTGAGTTGCTCCACTTAGAAGTCAATTCAAACATTCTCAAATGCTACAACTTGAGTAAAAGTCTTTCTCAGTCATCAATACTATAACTTCTAATTACTGAGTTATTTTATTTCACAGGCATATTATGCTGCCACACTTCTTCTTGNTCATTGTGGAAAGGTAGTTTTAAAAAAACTAAGAAAGAAAATATAAAACATAAAATACCATGCTTTGCAAAATTGTGGTGTTCATAGCCAGAGACCATTCAAGAGATCATGTGAGATTCTCATGAGAAAACACTGAATGTTCAATACAAGAAGTGAAATTAAGCCAATACTGTGATATAAATGATGCTAGTCTGCAAAATGATAGCTAATATCAGTGATAGAAAATTACTAACTTCATATAGCAAACTGATTGCCTAGTACAATTCCACAAAGTACATTGACTTTTTACTTTTCCCAGATTTTGGTTTTGAATAATTAGGAAAATTAGATGTTTCAATGTAAATTATAATATTCTGATGTAAAAAAAAATAAGACCTCTACAGATTATTGATACACTATGGTTTTACTCATAATACTCAACAAGCAATGGAACATGATACCATGGAGATCTAGTGATATTTCTTCATTTATCTTTTTTTGGAGATTGGTCATATTATCCCTTAATTTACCAGGTCTGAAATGTGCAGATGAAACCCTAGGTCTTTTATGTCTTAACAAATTGTAAATCTGTAAGAACACTGATGCACTTTGAATATACTATTTCACAAGAGTTTGTTTTAGCCATCTACAAGAGCAGAGTTAATATCCTCTGTACATACTCTAATATATGTTTTTGTTGGTTTAAAAATCACCAGGAAGAGAACACAGAGTAAAAAAAAACAAAAACAAAAACAAACAAAACGCTAAAAAAAACTCATTCTTGTATACACAATGTTGGAGAATATACAGTAATTATCTTCCATTATGGTAAGATATTTCATCAGCAATAGAGCCTACAGACACATTAGAGGAACTTAACATGGAAAATCAAAATGGCAAGTGTATCACTGAATAGGAAAAATCTCACTTGTTTTCATCTCTTCTTGCTAAAGAAGGGAAGTCTAATGTTAAAGAAATGGAAAACCTTAAGGAGTGCCAAAGGATTTTGTGTGCTTTGGCATAAACTCTACATGTATTTATCCAGATGTTAAGAGTATAAATTATGATCTTTAATGATAACTAGATGTATTTGAAGTATAGAACCATAACAAAAAGAAAATAGATGACTATAAAAATAAAGGTCTTAAAGAAATCCAGGAACATATTGTGTAATAAAGGTTAAACTACACTAAAGGAACAGATCCAATATTGAGCTTCTATATCTGAAATGATTAGGCTAGGAGGAAATTTCCCCAAGATGTACTTCTCTTCTTGTTGATACCTGAAAGATACATTTTAAAAATAACATCTTTCCAAGTATTTTCTGACTATATTCAGACAAGTGTTATGTGAGATTATGGATAAAATAGGTCAGGGTCAAATGGGAGAAGGTGGTGTTCAGCTCCATGTATAAACTGTGAAGCCTTAGGAACGTGACTTCTTATTCTCGACTGTAAGAGGAGAGATATGACCAGCTTCTCATCTCTAGAACAAGTATCTGAGGTATTTAGCTTTGTTTTCCTCACAGTTTTGAATGTTCTAGTCAATGGTTTTCTTAGTGCATTTCAGGTTGTGCTGAGGTAGCATGTCACTGTGGGAATAACTCAGTTCATGACCAGGAAACAAAAAGAAGAGAGAGAGAGAGAGAGACAGAGAGAGAGAGAGAGACAGAGAGAGACAGAGACAGAGAGACAGAGAGAGACAGAGAGAAACAGAGACACAGGGAGAGAGACAGGGAGACAGAGAGGGGCAGAGAGACAGAGAGAGATACACACAGAGAAAGACACACAGAGAGAGACAGGGAGAGGGAGAGAGAGAAGAGAAAAGAAGAGAGGAGAGGAGAGGAGAGGAGAGGAGAGGAGAGGAGAGGAGAAAGAAACTGAGGATCACAGTCCCTCTGAGGAACATTCAGCCAATGATCAAATCCTTCTACTAGATTCTTTCTCTCAAAACCTCTATTATTTCCAGTAGTTTTATACCATGGCTTGAACCTTCACTATTTAGATCATTGATAACCATGTAAGACACAAATCACAGCAAAGAATAACATCACTCCCCTCAAAGAATATCTGCTAGCCAATTAAAATGATGGTGAATGATATAATTTTGAGAATTCTGATATGACACAGGATTTACTAGTTTGATTGTGATTATAGTAGACATTGACACTGGCTAAGTGTCAGCATAATACTGTCTCCTGTTTCAGGAAGGACATTATTTGATGATGTGTCAAGAAAAACGGGTGGAATTGGAAAACATCATTTTAGGCATTTTAACTTAGGTTCAGAAATACAAGTACCATATATCTCTCTTAAGTGGTTGCTGATCCTAGGATCTATTTGTTTTAAGTATGTATGCCTAGGAGGGAGAAAATATGGGACTGGAGATGTAAAATGGTCTAGGGAAGAAGGGTAGAAGTGGAACTGAGTAAAATGCCACGAGCAAGAAGTACAGCTTTCAGAGATGAGGGAGTAATGGGGAGAGAATGGGCCAAAATGAAGTGTGCATGAAAGCCTCACATGAAAACCTACTACTTTGTAACTTAATTTTTTTTAATAATAAAAATAAAAAAGGTAATAATAAAGAAAAATGAGACTTAATGATTAAACTTAAGTTTCCTCCTATGAAAATAGGAAAGAATACCTGAGGGCAAGCTCTCCTCATATGTTCCAATGTGAAAATAAGAATTCATTTGCAAGCCTACACTGTGAATGCCACTAAAGCAACTGCCTAGGAAAGTTTCCTCAGGATGAGCACTCAGAAGCTAACTTAACTGTGGTTCAAGTGGCCAGGCTCCATTTTGAGCAGGCTGTAGAGATGTGCATCTTTGGCCATGAAATACTGGTCTTGCAGGCATGAAACCATACAACAATGAAAGGGTAACAGAGCCTCACACTACCATGCCAGAAAGCTGAAAATATCAGGTAGTGTATTACCATATTTGAATCCTGGTGATGCAGTCCTGAGACACTGCTGTGCAAAGCTGTAAAAATGAAGCCAAGTTGGAATGGAGATGGTGGAATGTTTCAGGGGCCAGAGCCAGGAAATGTCACCTAAGAAAGATGAATGTATGGAGTGGGAGTGGGTCAAGGGAAGGGCTTCCTGTGCTACAAACAGCAGTTCTGCAGAAGCAGGACTGTCTGAGCCCCATGCAGCCCAGATGATTCCACCATAAGCTGCAGATGTCAGTCATGGAACTATATTTGGTGTTTCCTTCTGTATTCAGTCTTGCTTTGAACTGCTCCTCTTTGCCATGCACCCACTTGCCTATTTTAAAAATGGGAATGCTTACTGTATATGTTGGAAGTATGTAACTTATTTTTCTTTAAAAACAAAAGGTCAAAGTAAAGAGATTTTCCTGAGTTTTATTTATTTATTTATTTTTGGTTTTTCGAGACAGGGTTTCTCTGTATAGCCCTGGCTGTCCTGGAACTCACTCTGTAGACCAGGCTGGCCTCGAACTAAGAAATCCGCCTGCCTCTGCCTCCCGAGTGCTGGGATTAAAGGCGTGTGCCACCACGCCCGGCTTTTCCTGAGTTTTAGAAGAGACTCTGGACTCTTAAACAGTGGGATTCTTAAATGCTATAGAGAACTTAAAAGATTAAACAAATGCATTTTGTAGTATGAGATAGTCATCCACCTATGGTGGACAATAACGCTATAGATTGAATGTAAAATAGTCCCATCCCCATATATGTGTGTGTTTGAAAGCTTAGACCATAGATGGTGATGCTATTTAGAAGAATTTAGAAGATTACATGAGTCACTTGAGACAGGACTTGAATCTCAGATTGTTTTTAAATATTTGTATCTATCTATTTATCTATCTATCTATCTATCTATCTATCTATCTATCTATCTATCTATCTATCTATTATCTATCTATCTATTATCTATCTATCTATCTATCTATCTATCTATCTATCTATCTATCATCTATCTTTATATATATCATCTATCTATCTATCTATCTATCATCTATCTTTATATCTATTATCTATCTATCTATCTATCTATCTATCTATCTATCTATCTATCATCTATCTCTTTATCTATCATCTATCTATCTATCTATCTATCTATCATCTATCTATCATCTATCTATCACCTATTTATCTCTCTGTGTGTATATAAACATGCCTGAGCATGGTATGATGTGTAGGTGTGAAGTTCAGAAAGTAGCAGCATGTGGGAGTTGACTCTCTTTTTTCATTGTGTGAGTCCTAGGGAACAAATTCAAACCATCTAGCTTTATGGAAAATACTGTCACACCCTATCCAGGCCTTGAGATTTTGTGGCCTGACCCCACTTTGTGTGCATTATATATTCTCACTGACAATGTAATGGGACAAGAAGACTATCTATTCCTGACACAGCGCCTTCACCACCATGGTTGAATATATCTCCTTGAAGTGTAAGACAGATTAAAACTTTCTTTCCTCCAGTTGTTTCCTGTTGGATATTTTGCTATAGCAATGAGAAAAGAAACTAATAGGCTAATATAATTCCAGTGCAGTGAATTATTACCAATGAGAAAAATTGCCCATTCAGTTGTTACAACTGTGGCCTCAAATGATTCTTAACCTGTTTTACTTTGCATTTATTTCATGGTATCCTTATAAATATCTTGTTTTCTAGATGTTTATAATTTTATAAAAAATAATGATCCACTTTATGTTGAGAGATTCTGTAACATTGGAATTATGACATTTGCATGTAATTTCAAGACTAATTTTGAACATCCTGGGTTATTGCCCAAACAGATTAGGAAGCTATGGCCTATATCATTTAACACTGTCAGAAGGAACACATATTGTCCATGTTAACAAACATGGACAATAAGTATTCAAGTAGATACACTGACATTTTCAACAACTTTAGATTATAACAATGATTTTTTAAAAATGTGATGTGAGTGAGAATTTTTGTTTTGATTTGCAAAGTACATCGTGTTTTAACAAAGAACTTTTATATATTTCTCAATAATTTCTGACACTTCAGGTCATTTCTGCTCCTTTTATTTTTATTGGATGTTTTATTTATTTATATTTCAAATAGTGTCCCCTTTCAGCTTTCACACCCAAAAACCACCTATCCTATCCCCCTCCTCCTGCTTCTATGAGGGTGTGCCCCCACCCATGCACTCACTTCTGCCTTCCAGCCCTTGAATTCCCCTATATTGGGGCATCAAGCCATCACAAGACCAAGGGCCTCATCTCCCATTGATGCTCAACAAGGCTATCCTCTGCTACATATACGGCTGGAGCCATGGATTCTTCCATGTGCACTCCTTGGTTGGTGGTTTAGACACTGGCAGCTCTGGTTGGTTGATATTATTGTTCTTCCTATGGGGTTGCAAACCCCTTCAGCTACTTCAGTCATTTTCCTAACTCCTCAATTGGGGAACCAGTGATAAGTTCAATGGTTGGCTGCAAGCATCTACCTCTGTATAGGTCAGACTCTGGCAGAGGCTCTTGGGTGACAGCTCTATCAGAAGCCTGTCATCATGCACTTTTTGGAATCCACAATAGTGTCTGTGTTTGGTGACTCTGTATGGGATGGGGCAGTCTAGGGATGGCCTTTCCTTCAGTCTCTGCTCCATACTTTGTCTCTGTATCTCCTACTGTGGGCATTTTCTTCCCCTTTCTAAGAAGGACTGAAGTGTCCACACTTTGGTCTTACTTCTTCTTGAGCTTCCTGTAGTCTTTGAATTGTATGTTGGGTATTCTGAGCTTTTGGGCTAATATCCACTTATCAGTGAGTATATACCATGTGTGTTCTTTTGTGATTGGGTTACCTCACTCAGGATGATGTTTTCTAGTTCCATTCATTTACCTAAGAATTTTATGGATTCATTGTTTTTAATAGCTGAGTAGTACTCCATTATGTAAAATGTACCACATTTTATGTAACCATTCCTATGTTGAAGGATATCTAAGTTCTTTCCAGCTTCTGGCTCTTAAAGACATATGGAGCATGTTCTTGTTATATGTTGGAACATCTTTTGGGCATATGCTCAGGAGAGGTATAGCTGGGTCCTCAGGTCCAATGTCCTAGGTCCAATTTTGAGGAACAGCCAGACTGATTCCCAGAGTGGTTGTACCAACTTACAATTCCACCAACAATGGAAGAGTGTTCCTCTTTCTCCACATCCTTGACAGAATCTGCTGTCACCTGAGTTTTTGATCTTAGTCATTCTGACAGTTATGAGGTAGAATCTCAGGGTTGTTTTGATTTGTATTTCCCTGATGACTAAGGATTCTGAACATTTCTTTAGGTACTTCTCGACCCTTTGAGTTTCCTCAGTTGAGAATTCTTTGTTTATCTTTGTTCCCCACTTTTAATAGGGCTATTTGATTGTGTGGAGTCTACTTTCTTGAGTTCTTTGTGTATATTGAATATCAGCCCTCTATCAGATGTAGGATTGGTAAAGATCTTTTCCCAATCTGTTGGTTGCTATTTTGTCCTATTGACAGCATCCTTTTCCTTACAGAAGCTTTGCAATTTTATGAAATCCCATTTGTAAATTCTTCATCTTAGAACATAAGCTATTGGTGTTCTGTTCAGGAACTTTTTTCCCTGTGGCCATGTATTCAAGGCCCTTCCCCACTTTCTCTTCTATTAATTTCAGTGTATTTGGTTTTATGTGGAGGTCCTTGATCCACTTGTGTGGATCCAGCAGTCTTGTAGAACTGGGTACAACTGAAAGGGAGGCTGGCAATGAAATAGGACAGTCCTGCTAGAAAAGAATGAAACCAAGACAAAGGTTTTCTGATCAAGGCTCAAAGTTTAATTTTCTGTTTTGCATGTATATATAGGTGGGGGGACCCAAAGATCCATCCTTTGTTTTGGCTGGGTTTTGTTGCAAAACAAACTCAGCAGGCAGTCAACTTCTAAAAGCTCCATAAGAAATGCAAATGTGGCAAGGCCAGGCACTGACTCCAGCCAGGTTGTAAAACCATCCTAGGTTTGTTTAGCCAATTCAAGGCTGGGGGAAGGGCACAATTACCCCCTTTTTTGTTTTTTATAAATGAGCTGGACAGGGGCACAAGATTTACTTGTTCTCCATTATCCTGTATAGGAAATGTGATGACTAGGCAGCTGTGTCTGTTTTAGTTCTGGGTCTGTATTGCTCCTTCTCACCCATCTCACAGAACACACACAGTTGCTGGTGTTTGTTCAGACAAACATGGCCTTTTGGTGCTTGTCTCTGTCTTGGGTCAATAGGAGCTTAAGAACACCATTGCCTGTCTCTGACCACCAGCCCTCATAAGCACAGCTTTTTTCATTTAGATCAAAGCCATGAAAGACATATGAATATGCATTCAATGTACTTCTTCATAGCTATCAGTAATTGCCTTGGTGAATAACTGAGGTTGCTGAAGGTGATCCAGTGTGAAAGCAACCAATCTGCTTAAGATACAAAGTCAAAGGTTAGAAGCAACAGGATGAGAGTTGTTTGTAGGAATGTCCCAGGTATTCAATTCAGGTGCTAATTAGCAAAGATCAGACACAAATTCTGGCCATCAGATGTATGGAAAGTAGCTTTAAGAATTGATAGAAAACACTCTCCAGTAAGAGTGGAGACTATCTTCCAAGCTAACTCAGCTGGCTGATAGGGATTTTGAGCCATTTGCTCATTGGTATAATTATTAGAAGGCTCACACAACCATCGGGATCCATTTTCCTTTTGTGAAAAAACACAGACAGAACCTTACCTGCATGTTAAATACCTGGTCAGGATCATGCCATATGCCAGTAAGTGGATCCTTCCATTTCATCTAGGCATAAGTATGCCTAGTTACTATAGACACTCAGCAGAGAGTTCCTTGACATTCAAATTTGAAAATTTTAAAAATAAAAAGCATGATTTAAATAATGTGGTGTACAGGGATATAATTCCCCCTTTTTTTGTTTTTTAAAGAAGATATTTTAAAGTTCCACAATACCTTGTTCTTGAGAATTATAAAGAATCCCAGTAATATGGGTAATATTAAATTTTCTACAAAATATCTCAAATGCTTGACTGTAATAGCCAGTTCCATTATCTGTTTTAATCTGATTTGGAACACCAAACATAGAGAAACAATGCAGGAAATGATTAATTACATTTACAGTTGCTTCTCCTGTTAAAGCAGTTGCAACTAGAAAGCCTAAAAAGGTGTAGATAGTAACATGTGTATATTTCACTTTTCTAAAATCAGGAATATGAGGACCATCCATTTGCAATAATTGATTAGGTATAAGTTCTGGAGGATTAACACCATTATGTGGTGCAGGTAGAATATGAGGACATTAAGGACAACTTAAAATTTGACGTGCACATTCTCTAGAAATACCAAATTATTGTCTCAAGCCATTACTATTTTGATGATGCAAAGAATGAGATTGTATGGCCAACTGTTCCAGTGCAAGGCCTATAATCTTCCTGGTATACAAATCTGCTGTGGCATTAACCTAAGGGATTTGTCTAGGCAGTTAAGTATGAGCTCTTAAATGTCTAAAGACCATCCTTTAAAGGAACATTGCTTTCTCTTAATTTGAGTTGTATTTGCATAAACAATTGCAAAATTTGAAAATTAGCAGTATCTAAAAAAGGAACAATTTCAAGCAATTGCAAACCATGAGTTATATTGGCTATCAGTGTACAAATTAAAAGCTTGACTTTTCAACATTTCAAAAACAGTGGCTACAGCACATAATTCAATAACCTGTACTGAAGCAGAGATTAAAGATGTGATCTAATTATATATTAGATGAGCCATCTGTAAATACAGTAAGTCTTTTCTCTAATGGCTTTATACACAAACTTACAGGAAATACAAAAGCATTCATAGAAGCAAATTATAACAACTTGTCTTTTCGATAAGGATTATCAATTTTGCCTAAAACGTTTTCCATGCAATATGCCAAATATCAGTATTCTGTTATAACCAATTCAATTGCTGTTTGAAATAAGGAATACATGTTTCATTAGGTTCTTAAGGCATTCTTTCCAAAATACTTTCATGATTCTATGCTACAATCCTGTATTAACCCAGCAACAACTCCATAATAGGGTGTTAAAACTTTACTAGAAGATGAACAAAGATGAATACACATTAAAGGTCCCTTATACCAAAGAATTCCTATTGGGTGCAAATAGACAACAATTGATTATAGCAGCTTCCTCTACTATTTGTCTATCACCAGTTAATTTGCATCTCTCTTGAGAACATCAAACAGAGACTAAGTCCTCCTGCATTGAGATGAAGATGAGGTCTTAGTCAATTAAAATCTCCTAGAAGCCTTATTTTATTCAAACAATTTTTTATAAAGAAATTTTCTTCATTTACAATTCAAATGCTATCCAGAAAATATCTTATACCCTCCTGTCTTCCTACTCCCCAGTCTACCCACTCCTGCTTCCTGGCCCTGGCGTTACCCTGTATTTGGGGCATATAATCATTGAAGACCAAGGGTTTCTCCTCCAAATGATGACTCATTAGGTCATCTTCTACTACATATGCAGCTAGAGACATGAGCTCAGGGGTTATTGGTTAGTTCATACTGCTTTTCCCTCCTATATGGTTTCAGACCCCTTCAACTCCTTGGGTACATTCTCAACCTCCTCCATTGGGGGCCCTATGTTCCATCCAATAGATGACTATGAGCATCTACTTCTGTATTTACCAGGCACTAGCATAGCCTCACAAGAGAGAGCTATATCAGGGTCCTTTCAGCAAAATCTTGCTGGCATATGCAATAGTATCTGCATTTGGTGGTTAACTATGGTATGGATCACCAGTCTCTGAATAGTCCTTCCTTCCTTCTCAGCTCCAAATTTTGCCTCTGTAACTCCTTCATGGGTATTTTGCTCCCCATTCTACGGAGGGATGAATTATTCACATGTTAGTCTTCCTTCTTCTTGAGTTTCATGAGTTGGGCAAATTGTATCTTGGGTATTCTAAGTTTCTGGGCTAATATCCACTTATCAGTGAGTGCATATCATGTGAGTTCTTTTGTGATTGGGTTACCTCACTCAGGATCCATCTATTTGCCTAAGAATTTCATAAATTCATTGCTTTTTATAGCTGAGTAGTTCTCCATTGTATAAATGTACCACATTTTCTGTATCCATTCCCCTGTTGAGGGACATCTGGGTTCTTTCCAGCTGCTGGCTATTATAAATAAGGCTGCTATGAACATAGTGGAACATATGTTCTTGTTACAAGTTGGAACATCTTCTGGATATATGTCCAGGAGTGGTATAGCTGGATCTTCCAGTAGTACTATGTCCAATTTTTGAAGGAACCACCAGACTGATTTCCAGAGTGGTTGTACAAGCTTGCAATCCTACCAGCAATGGAGGAGTGGTCCTCTTTCTCAACTTGCTTGCCAGCATCTGTTGTCACCTGAATCTTTGATCTTAGCCATTCTGACTGGTGTGAGGTAGAATCTCAGGGTTGTTTTGATTTGCATTTCCCTTATGATTAAGGATGCTGAACATTTTTTCAGGTACTTTTCAGCCATTATGTATTCCTCAGTTGAGAATTCTTTGTTTAGCTATGTGCCCCATTTTTTTTAATGGGGTTATTTGATTTTCTGGAGTCCAGCTTCTTGAGTTCTTTGTATATATTGGATATCAGTCCCCTATCAGATTTAGGATTGGTAACAATCCTTTCTCAATCTGTTGGTGGCCCTTTTCTCTTATTGACAGTGTCTTTTGCCTTACAGTAGCTTTGCAATTTTATGAGGTCCGATTTGTTGATTCTCAATCTTACAGCACAAGCCATTGTTGTTCAGTTCAGAAAATTTTCCCTTGTGCCCATATCTTTGAGGATTTTCCCCACTTTCTCCTCTATAAGTTTCAGTGTCTCTGCTTTTATGTGGAATTTCTTGATCCACTTAGACTTGAGCTTGGTACAAATAGATAAGAAAGGATCAATTCGCATTGTTCTACATGATAACTGCCAGTTAAGCCAGCACCATTTGTTGAAAATGCTGTCTTTTTTCTACAGAGTGGTTTTAGCTCCTTTTTCAACGATCAAGTGACCATAGGTATTGTGGGTTCATTTCTGGGTCTTCAATTCTATTCCATTGATCTACCTGTCTGTTGCTATACCACTACCATGCAGTTTTGTTTTGTTTTGTTTTGTTTTTTCACAATTGCTCTTTAGTACAGCTTCAGGTCAGGCATGGTGATTCCCCCAGAGGTTCTTTTACTGTTGAGAATAGTTTTACTATCCTAGGTTTTTTGTTATTCCAGATGAATTTACAAATTGCCCTTTCAATCTCTGTGAAGAATTGAGTTGGTATTTTGCTGGGGATTGCATTGATCTGCAGATTGATTTTTTTGGGGGGGGCGGTTGTTCTGGGGATGCTGGTAAGAACACCAGTAACCTCCAGAATATGGGCAACAATATGTCTTCAAACATATCCCCAGATACACCACTGGGATGTCTCCTAGAAAATCTTGAGTCTTTGAAGCTGATGCCTCCTTTGAAGGCCTCAAGATTGATATTCCTTTGCAATAAGGTCTGGACTCATTACTTACTAGACAATGGTTCCAAATGGCCACTTAATGGCACCTCAGATCCAGCTGTTTTAAAGGATCTTAATACATACTGCCAGTGAATGGTAAATGGGAAGATGTTATCTATGTTAAAAAAAATCTTTCATTCATCTTTGCTCCAATCCTACTATGTGCTCTTCCTGTTCTCCAACTCAATTCCTATGAGTCCTTCACAACTCCCACTAGACGATACTACCTGTTTCTGTGTTGCTAAGAACTCAAACTGCTACCTCAGTTTTCCCTCACCGAGACTCCCCAGAGCCTGCCATTCAGAGCTCCCTCCTGTGTCAACCACAGGTCCCTCCAAACGTTCCACCCTGGCACCCACTTTTACACCAGTAGAGGTTCTGGTCAGAGTACACGTTCCCTTCTCACTGAGTGAACTTTGTCAGATAGAGAAGAAATTGGGCTCCTATACTTCCAATTCTTCTGCCTTTATCAAAGAATTTCAGTATATCACTTAGTCATACAGTTTGACTTTTCATGATATACACATAATACTTACTAATGATTTGCTTGCAAAGGAAGGAGGGCTAGTTTGGGAACAAGCGAGAGTACATGCAGACAGAGATTCATCAAACAGATAGAGCATATCCAATCGGTGCAGAGACAGTACCTGACCTGACTCCTCAATGGAATTATAATTCTGTAAGTGGGTATTCTAGCCAGGGATGGGTTTGTTACATGTCTTTTGGCAGGTCTGAGAAAAGTAGCTTTAAAGTCGGTAAATTTGGAAAAACTTCAAGAGATTGTCCAAGATAAACAGGAGAATCCATCTCAGTTTTTAGAATGCCTTAAAGGGGCTTTATTGTAGTATACCAATCTGGACCCTGAAAAACCAGAGGGTAAACAACTCTTAATGACTTACTTCTTTTCCCACAGCTACCTTGATATAAGAACTAAACTTAAAAAGTTGGAGAGGGGATCCATGACTCCACAGGCAAAAGTCTTGGTGCTGGCCTTCAAAGTGTACCATGGGAGAGATGAGAGGGTTCGAAAGCAGAAGTACAATATGCAAGGCTGTCTGACCAGTCCCAGCTGCTGCCCCGAGCTCATGGTCTTCTAAGACCCAGAGACCACCGGGCACCTGTTACAGGTGTGGTCGACGAGGTCATTAGGCTAAAGCCTGCCCCAATCCCCGAAAGCTGAGTAAGCCATGCCCTAGGTGCCATCAAGAGGGACATTGGGCTGTTGATTGTCCCCATGTTACACAAAACAGGGAGACATCACTCCAGATAACCCTCCAACTGATCTCCTTGGCTTGGCCATGGCTGCTGACAAGGCCCAGGCTCCTCTGACCCCACCACTGCCATCATGAACAGAGAGCTCAGGATAGATATTGTGGTTTGTGGGCGGCCCATCTCTTTCCTCTTGGACACTGGAGCCACTTACTCAGTCCTAACGGAGTTTTGGGAGCCCACAACTCCCTCTTGTTTTCCTATTGTTGGGGTAGGAGGACAACCTTACTTTCCATACCAGACCCCACCACTCACTTGCATTTTTAGGGGTGTACCTATCACCCATTCTTTTTTGCTAGTGCACACATGTCCTGTCCCCTTTTTGGGAAGGGATCTCCTATCTAGGCTGGGAGCCTCTATTTCTTTTGCTCCCCACATTTGCCTGAACTCAAGCTCACCAGCAGTTCCTCTGCTTCTCCTTTTAGCCAGCCAACCTACTAACAATAGCATGTCATTCTCTTTACCAGCCTCACAGGTAGATCCCTGAGTCTGGGACATCCAGAAACCCCCTGTTGCTAAACACCATTTGCCTATTGTCATCCAATTGTTGGACCCTACCAGGTATATCACCCAGTCTCAATACCCTCTCTCTCTCTCCAGAACCTCTGGGGACTCAAGCCTATCATCTCTGACCTGTTGAGAGAAAAACTCCTTCGCCCTACCTCCTCTCCCTTCAACACCCCTATACTGGCAGTAAAGAAACCCAAAGGTGCCTATCACTTAGTCCATGATCTCAGACATATTAACTCTGCAGTGGTGCCTCTCCACTCAGTTGTGGCTAACCCTTAAACACTTCTTTCTACTATCCCCTCAGGTACTTCCCATTTCTCAGTTCTAGAGCTTAAATATGTGTTCTTCTCTATTTATCTAGATGTCCAGTCGCAAAACATATTGCCTTTACCTGGACAGATCCTGACACCCAATTTTTTACCTAACTGACCTAGACTGTTTTACCTCAGGGATTCCGGCATAGCCCACACCTATTTGGGCAAGCCTTGGCTTCTGACCTACTATCTCTGTCTCTCCCTAAATCTAAGATCATACTTTAAGTAGATGGTGTCCTTCTCTGTAGCCATTCTTTAGAAATCAGCCAGACTGACACCTCAGCTCTTCTGAATTTCCTCTTTAATTGTGGCTACAGGGTCTCACCCTCTAAAGTCCAACTGTCCACTCATCAGGTTACCTATTTGGAACTAGCAATCACCCTACCCCATAAGGCTATTACATTAGACAGAAAGAATTTGATTCAATCTCTAACTGTTCCATCTACAAAGGAAGAAATTTAGTCATTCCTAGGAATAGCCAGCTTTTTATGTTCATGAGTCCCTTCCTTTCTTTTTTTGTTTTTTTGTTTTTTGTTTTATTTGAGAAAGGGTTTCTCTGTATAACCCTGGCTGTCCCGGGAACTCACTTTGTAGACCAGGCTGGCCTCGAACTCAGAAATCCTCTTGCCTCTGCCTCCCAAGTGCTGGGATTAAAGGCATGCGCCACCATGCCTGGCCCCTTTCCCTTCTTTCTCTCCCCCTATATGAAGCAGTGTCAGGCCCCACCCACAAACCTCTTTTAAAACCTGTTACCAGGCCCTTTCAAAGGCTCCAACAGGCCCTCTTTAGGGTCATGGCCTTACATCTTCCTGACCTGACTTGTCCTTTTTCCCTCTATGTAACAGAAAAGGAGGGATTTGACCTTGGAGCCTTGGGCCACCAAACAGGACCTTCTTTTGCACCTGTGACATACCTGTCAAAAAAACTAGACCTAACCATTCAGGGATGGGCAACCTGTATTCTATTCACACTCTACCAGCTGCTGAACTCCTTCTTCGAGAATCAAAGAAACTAACCTTTGGATCACCTATAACTGTCTTCTCTTCTCATAACCTGTCACAGATCCTAATGTATAAAGGATTACAGACTCTACCTCCCTCTAGTGTCCTCTCTCTCCAGGTAGCTCTAATATAAGACCCCACACTCACTTTCCAATCATGTCCACCTATCAATATTTCTAACCTTCTTCCTAAATCGAATGCTAACCACTCCCTATCCCACTCCGGCACTGAAACTCTAGAAGAACTATCACCTCATCCTTCACACATACAGGACGTCACATTGCCCCAAGCCACATACACTTGGTATACCGATGGCAGCCCCTTCATACATGAAGGAGCCAAAAGGGCTGGCTATGCTATAGTATCAGACACTGAGGTAGTGGAGGCACAGGCCCTTCCTGCCCATACCACTAATTAACAAGCTGAACTAATAGCCCTCACCTGCGCTTTTCAACTGGTAAAGGGACAACCCCTAAACATCTACAATGCTTTTTACATCAGACAATGGACCTGAATTTAAGGTCTTAGACATCCCCTGGCACTTTCACATCCCTTACTGCCCTCAATCTTCAGGCAAGGTAGAAAGAACTCCTGCCTTCTTACCCAAGCACTCTCCCCTTCCAGATCATTTGTTTACCCCATTACTTTCTCATCTGTTCTCTCCTATGGAACTTCACCTACCTTGACCATACTCTGTTTCCTGCCCACTACCTGTTAATGTTGGAGACAAAATCCTTTTATTTCCTCCAGGTCATCAGCCTTCACCCCTTTCTCCTAAATGGCAGGGTCCTTTTAAGATAATCCTCATAACTCCTATAGCTTCTAAGCTCAAGACTATTTCATTGGGTCCACTTGTCTCACCTGAAACCCTTCATTCCTCCACCTAAAGGTGATTCCTCTTCATACACATCGACCCTAACAGGACCATGCTCTGTTAAACTCCAGAAGACATTAAGACCACCTGTTTTGCCTCCCATCCCAGAGAATGAGGCTTCACCCTGGCAGCCAAACCTGACCTCATTGGACGAGACACTCGATTAGTTGTGGCCTTTTCATTCTTCCCTTGCTGTTCATTTCCATCAAGGGTAGGCCTTACATCTGGAGCTTTGAAGTTTGAGAAACGCCCATAGATAACAAGCAGACTTTCCAAATAGAATCAGGAAACTGCTCCATAGCCGGCTGTCAGGAACTGATCCAGATTGCCATCGTTCCTATATCTGTTACTCCATCCGCATATTATGACCTCTATACCTATTTTCTCTTTGACCAGACAAAAGATTATTGCAGAAAATGGCCAGATGAGTATGGTGGCTGCCCATACTGGTCTTGTGAGATACACATGCTAGGGACACGGATTAATCATTTCTTCTATCGATTCTGCAAGACACTCTTTTTCTACATACGAAACCCATGAAATCCCAGGTGGGAAACAGGAGCTGCTGGTGGTAAACTCTACTGCAAAACTCAGCCCAGCTCCCCAGTAAGTACTATCCACTTCCAGAGAAAATATGTCTCAATCGCCCCTTGTCTTATTAATCTTGTCTCTACATTCCTTCAACAACAAGTACAAAAATTTCTAACCAAACTATTAATCAGCTCCTGTTACAGGATTACCAGCCGCTGCCCACAAAGGAATCACTGACCATAGAAGAACCTGACTCAGACGATTGCCAAATGGGTTCTGATGGTGAAAGCCAGATATACCCTGAAATTGATGCCTCCCCTAAACAGCAGGAAGTAGATTGAGAGACACAACGCCCTTATTATACCTTTTCCACCATTGGTTTCCCCTCTGTTTTTCTCCCCTTCTTTTTATAATAACAAGAAGGGAGGAATGTTAGTATCAGGACACTCCAAGCCCCACCCTAATAACTATGTGACCCTTGACCTGCATTGCCAGGCCAATGACCCTCAATCCCACAACTCACTTGGCTCAGTTCCCACCCTCACTGGTGTGATGTCTTTTTAAATATATAGTAGGAGATAACCCTTTCTCTTTATCCTCTTTTTCCTCTTTCTCCTCTCTCCCCCTTTCTCTCTCTTTTTCCTCTTCTCTGCCCTTCTACCAGCTTTGCCACCCCTCTCCTTCTGCACAATAAACCTCTCTCATGTGGAACTACCTTGGCCTGGTCTGCTGTTTGGTTTATCTGCTCAAAATATATATAGATTAATATTGTTTGATATTAATTAACACATCAACAATAACTTTTAAGCCAATACTCTGTAACCAAGACATGCAGAACATATGTATACCTTTAAAACCAGTCAGAAACAAAAATGAAGTGGCTACACAAATCTTATATATTTAAACCAAACAAAATTTTCTTGCTTTTTCTAGCCATAATGTCAAAGGAATAAAAGAACCTTGTCAGTTGCTGAAACCAATAATCATAATTGCAGAGATTTTTCTAGGAAAAAACAGCCACCAGCTTATTTAACCATAGAACTTGAGAAGCTGCTGGGCCCTTTAGGAGCAGCTTTTCAGCTCCTGGAAGGGTTTCTCCTGCTGTGCTTGACTCCTACCTAAGGGTGCAGGGTAACTTATCAGCTTCTGCTGTGCAAACTGAGACTGCCTTCTAAACTAAATCAAGAGATGGATAGCCAGCAGATAAAGTTTTAGCCATTTTTTCTTTTCAACATGAAACATAGAACAACAATCATTCAAACAATGAAACAAAAACAGACATGGGTGGACAGATTGGTGCACCAATGACAGAAAATACACAGAGATGGAAGAGACCTTAGTGTAACCAGAACTAATGGTATCTCCAGTAGGAGTCAGAGAGGAAGCAAGATGTCTTCTGATTTCCTCTTGTCCCTAGGAGAGCTCCAAAATCCATTTTCCTTCTCTTTTGCTAATGTGTCCCAGACTGGGGACAACTGCTTTTCTGAAACCTATCCTTTCTCTCTCCTCTCTCTCTCTCTCTCTCTCTCTCTCTCTCTCTCTCTCATGTCATATGTATATTTACCATTTCTACTTCTGGGAACCATGCACAGCATAAATATACTTAGCTAAGAATTTTTCTAACATATATAGAATTCCCCTGTCCAAATGTTCTGCCGTGCCCCTAGGTGAATTTGGCCTCGGGGCAACATGGACTCAGCCTAGCCCAGTATTCTGTTGAATGTACCTCTTACTACCATAAAGGATACCATTACTACTTCTGTTTTCTGTGGAGCTCCACCAAAACCAGCATCCTTCAGTTGATTCCCTCTGTGTTCAAGTCCCTCATTTGGGCACCACCTGTCCAGCAGCTGTGGAGAACTGGGTACACCTGAGGGTGAGACTGGGAATGAAATAGGACAGGTGGGCAAGAGAAGAATGAAGCCAAGATAAAAGTTTTCTGATCAAGGCTCAAAGTTTAATTTTTAACTCTGTGCATATATAGGAGAAACACCCAAAGACCTGTCCTTTGTTTCTCAGCTGGGTTCTGGTTTTTTTGTTTTGTTTTGTTTTGTTTTTTCAGCTGGACTTTGTTGCAAAACAAGCTCAGCAGGCTGTGAACTCCTCAAGGCTCCATAGGAAATGCAAATATGGCAAGGCCAGGCACAGACACAAACCATCTGAGGTTTATTTAGCCAATTCAAGGCAGTGGGAAGGGCATACACTTGAACTTGAGCATTGTACAAAGACATAAGAATGGATTAATTTGTATTCTTCTACATGCTGACCATCAGTTGAACACAGCACCATTTGTTGAAAATGCTCTTTTTTTTTTTCCAATGGATGATTTTAGCTCCTTTGTCAAAGATCAAGTGAACATAGATGTGTGGGTTCATTTCTGAGTTTTCAATTCTATTCCACTGATCATCCTGCCTGTCTCTGTACAAATGCAATGCAGTTTTTATCACTATAGCTCTGTAGTACAGTTTGAGGTCAGGGATAGTGATCTCCCCCAAAAGTTCTTTTAATGTTGAGAATAGTTTTCTTGCTATCCTGTTTTTTATGTTTTTTTTTGTTTGTTTGTTTTTGTTATTCCAAATGAATGTGCAAATTGCTCTTTCTAACTGTATGAATAAATGAGTTGATGTTTTGATAGGGATTGCATAGAATCTGTAGATTGCATTTGGCAAGGTGGCCATTTTTACTGTATTAATCCTGCCAACCCATGAGCATGGGAGATCTTTCCATCTTCTGAGATCTTCTTCAATTTCTTTCTTCAGAGACTTGATGTTCTTGTATTAGAAATCTTTGTCTTGCTTGATTAGAGTCACACCAAGTTATTTTGTTATTTTTGACTATTGTGAAGGGTGTCTTGCTCTAATTTCATTCTCAGCTTGTTTATCCTTTAAGTAGAGGCAGGCTACTGATTTATTTGAATTAAATTTATATCCAGCCACTTTGCTAAAGTTATTTATCAGGTTTAGGAGTTGTCTGGTGGAATTTCTGGGGTCACTTAAGTATACTATCATATCATCTGCAAATAGTGATATTTTGACTTCTTCTTTTGCAATTTGAATACCTTTGACCTCATTTTGTTCTCTAATTGCTCTGGCTAGGACTTTGAGTATTTAGGGAGAGAGTAGTCAGGCCTGATTTTGAAATGATAGCACATGGACACTTGGCTGAAGCTCAGTCAGTGCCATTCTAGTTTATGATTTATGGTCATTAGCATGTATTACCATCCAGTTACTGTAGCCCATCCTAGGGGCTTCCAAGGAAGCCAGTGACTAATGCCATTTACATATTTATTTAGTGGAGACAAACAGCTACAATTTCATTTTTCAGTTATTCCAATAAATGCGGAAACTTCAACAGGGAATTCAGCTTTTCTTGTGAAGAAGACACTTTATTCCACTAGTCTAGTCTAGTCCCTGATTTTAGTGGGATTGTTTCAAGTTTCTCACCATTTAGGTTGATGTTGACTATTGGTTTGCTGCATATTGCTTTTAGTATGTTTAGGTATGGGGCTTGATTCATGATCTTTCTTAGACTTTTACCCTGAAGGAGTGTTGAATTTTGTTGAATGCTTTCTCAGCATTTAATGAGATGATCATGTGGCTTTTTTTTCCTTTGAGTTTATTTATATAGTCGATTAAATTGATGAATTTCTGTGTATTGGACCATCCCTGCATTCTTGGGATAAAGCCTACTTGATCATGATGAATTATCATTTTGATGTGTCCGTTGATTCAGTTTGCAAGAATTTTATTGAGTATTTTTACATATATATTCATAAGGGAAATTGTCTGAAGTTCTCTTTCTTTGTTGTGTCTTTGGTTTAGTTATAAGCATAATTGTGGCTTCATAGAAACAAATTGGGTAGTGTTTCTTCTGTTTCTAATTTGTGGAATAGATTGAAGAGAATTGGTATTAGGTCTTCTTTGAGGTTCTGATAGAACTTTGTACTAAAACCATCTGATCCTGGATATTTTTTTTTTTTTTTTTTGGTTGGGAAACTTTTAATGACTGCAGCTATTTCTTTAGGGTTTATGAGACTGTTTAGATGATTTATCTGATCTGGATTTAACTTTGGTACCTGGTATCTGTCTAGAAAAATTTTCATTTCAACAGGCTTTCCAGTTTTGTTGAGTATAGGGTTTGGTAGTAGGATCTGATGTTTTTTGAATTTCCTCAGTTTCTGCTGTTATATCTCCTTTTTCAGTTCTGTTTTCATTTATTTGAATCCTGTCTCTGTGTCCTCCAGTTAGTTTGGCTAAGGCTTTATCTATCTTGTTTATTTTCTCAAAGAACTAGCTCCTGGTTTGGTGATTCTTTGTATATTTCTTTTTGCATCTATTTGGATCATTTCAGCCATGAGTTTGATTATTTCCTGCTGTCTACTCCTCTTGGGTGTATTTGCTTTTTTTTTGTTGTTGTTCAAGAGCTTTCAGGTATGTTGTCAAGCTGTTAGTATATGCTCTATTTCTTTTTGTAGGCACTTAGAGGTTTGAGTTTTCCTTTTAGCACTGCTTTCATTGTGTTCTATACGTTTTGGTTTGCTGTGCCTTCATTTTCATTAAATTCTAAAAAGTCTTTAATTTGTTTATTTCTTCCTTGACCAAGTTATCATTTTGTAGAGCATTGTTCAGTTCCCAGGTCTATGAGAGCTGTTGTTGTTGTTGTTGTTGTTGTTGAAGACCAGCTTTAGTCCATGGTGATCTGATAGGATTCATGGAATTATTTCAATCTTCTGATAACTTTTGAGGTCTGTTTTGTGAATAATTATATGGGCAATTTTGGAAAAGTAACCATAAGGTTCTGAGAAGAAGGTGTATTCTTTTCTTTTAGAATGAAATGTTCTATAGCTATCTTTTAAATCCATTTATTTAATAACGTTTGGTAGTTTGACTGTGTCTCTTTATTTTCTGTTTCAATGATCATTATTGAGGGTGGGGTGTTGAATTCTCCTACTATTACTGTGTGAGGTTCAATGTGTGATTTGCACTTCAGTAAAGTTTCTTTTATGAATGTGGGTGCCCTTGCATTTGGAGCAAAGATATTCAGCATTGAGTGTTCATCTTGGTAGATAATTTCTTTGATGAGTAAGAAATGTCCTTCATTATCTTTTTTGATAACTTTTGGTTGAAAGCTGATTTTATTTGATATTAGAATGGCTACTCCAAATTGTTTCTTGGAACCATTTGCTTGGAAAATTGTTTTCCAGCCTTTTACTCTAATATAGTATCTTATTTGTCACTGAGGTGTGTTTCCTCTATGCAGCCAAATGCTAGGTCCTGTTTATGTATTCAGTCCATTAGCCTATGTCTTTTTATTGGGGAATTGAGTCCATTGATATTAAGAGATATTAAGGAAAAGTAATCATTGCTTCATGTTATTTTTGTTATTAGAGGTAAAATTTTGTTTGTGTGTCTACTTTTGGGTTTGTTGGAAGATTACTTTGTTGCTTTTTCTAGGTTGTAGTTTCCCTTCTTGTGTTGGAGTTTTTCATCTGTTATCCTTTGCAGGGCTGAATTTGTGGAAAGATATTGTGTAAATTTGTTTTTATCATGGAATATCTTGGTTTCTCCATCTATGGTAATTGAGCATTTTGCTGGGTATAGTAGCCTGGGCTGGCATTTGTGTTCTCTTAGGGTTTGTATGACATCTATACAAGATCTTCTGGCTTTCATAATCTCTGCTGAGAAATCTGATATAATTCTGATAGATCTGCCTTTATATGTTATTCGACTTTTTTTCCTTACTGCTCTTTATATTCTTTTCTTTTTCCCTTTGTGCATTTGGTATTTTGACTAATATGTGATGGGAGGAATTTCTTTTCTGGTCCAGTCTATTTGGAGTTCTATAGGCATCTTGTATATTTATAGGCATCTTTTTCTATAGGTTAGGGACGTTTTCTTTTATAAGTTTGTTGAAGATATTTAGTCCTTTAAGTTGGGTATCTTCACTCTCTTCTACACCTATTAGGCTTATTTTTTGTCTTCTCATTGTGTCCTGGATTTCCTGGATCTTTTGGGTTAGGAGCTTTTTGCATTTGGCATTTTCTTTGACTGTTGTACCAATGTTTTGTATGGTATCTTCTGCCCCTTAGATTCTTCTATATCTTTTATTCTGTTGGTCATTCTTGCATCTATGACTTCTGATCTCTTTCCTAGCGTTTCTATCTCCAGGGAAGTCTCCTTTTGTGATTTCTTTATTATTTCTACTTCCATTTTTAGATCCTGGATGGTTTTATTCAATTCTTTCACTTGTTTGTTTTCATTTTTGTTTCTAATTTTTAAAAGAACTTTTGTGTTTCCTCTACATGGGCTTATACTTGTTTACCTGTTTTCGCCTGTATTTCTCTAAAGGAGTTATTTATGGCCTTCTTAAAGTCCAGTTGTCTCTGTAATCCTGTGATGCTGAGATTCTGGGTGTAAGAACTCCTGGGACTCAAGCTGCCTCTTAGATCCTGAAATCTTTGTGTGACCAAGATCCTTACATCCTGTGATCCTCTGATCCTGGGTGTGTTAAAATACCTGGGAGATGAGCTTCCACTGTGTGTTGTGGTGACTTGGTGCTGAGCTAGTGCTGAAGATCTGCTCAGGGCACTGGCTCAGACTGGGAGGAACTGTGCCACTGGCAAGAGGAGATTCCTGCATCCCTGGATCCCCAGGAGTCCCAGTAACTCCCTGTATTGGGGGCAGATTTTGTGGTCTCCTGACCTATGATCTTAGGCGTGGTAGAGTCCCTGTGAGTCTAGCTTCCTCTGAGTGCTGTAGGATTGGTTGTAGACCTAACACCTAAGATCTCCTCTGGGCACTGGCTCTGTTCTTAAATTTAAATCATTTAATGGATCATTTTTATCTAATAGCAACTTTTCCATAAATATAATTTTATTAGAACCAGAATTTATCTTGCATGTTGCTGGTTTCCCCAGTGGACATTTGCTTAATGCTAAACATTTGCTGCCTATGTTTGTTTTTCACACCCTTCAAATTCCTTTAGCCTTCTCCCTTCTTAGTCATCATTTGGCATATTTGAAAAGATCTAGTTTATTTGAGTAAATCAATACCATATTTTTAAAAGAACATTTCTAATCTTCATGTAGTCTTCATCTCACCATCAACATTTTAGAGGTTTTTGGTACAAAGAAGCCTAAAATTATACTTAATATAATTTGTAAAAGAATTATAGGAACAGTAATGATCCTCTTATTATTTATTTGAGGATAAAAATGGCTCCTGAAAATTTATTTTATTATTGATCTAGATAATTAACACTGGATCTATTCTATTAATTTATAGGAATAAGCAGAGGAAGGTTTAAAACACTGAACCAAAGAAGAAAAAGAACTCTACTAAATCTCATTGATGTATCCTAGAAGTTGTTGATAGAGACACTGAAGTTTGCAGAAAATAAATACTATCCCTTAATTTGCATGTCTGGTTTTATGTTGGCATGCTGATGTTTTCATCTACATAAAATAACTTTATGTACAATCATACTTTCTACTTTTCTGCAAATCTGTCTGCACATTGGGAGTAATCAATAGGTGCATATACTTCCTTAGTGACCTATCACATAAATATTAGAGAATGAGATTTGGTGAACTAGATATATCTCATTTTTCCCCTCTTGTATATTACATATTGCCATAAATCAAAATAACAACACATGTCATCAACTCAATCATAAAGGCACTGAATGCCAAAATTGTAATAGGTAGTTATCAATTATTTTAAGTTTTGAAATTGAAATTAAAAATAATTATTAAATATATTTGCCACCAAAAGCAAACATGGGCTGAACCCAGGCCTCCCTCTCCCACTACATCTAGGCAGCAGATGTGCAGTGGAACGAGGGCTGTCCCTGACTCTATTACCTTCCTGTGGATCAAGTTCCCTTAACCAAGCCTCCTTGTCTGACCTCAATAGGAAATGATATGCCTAGTTCTGCAGAGACTTGATTGCCATGGTGTAATGATGCCAGAGAAGTAGAGGGGAACAGAAGAGGGGCTGTATGTGGGTGCTGGGAGGAAGTAGGTTGCAGTTGGGGTGTAAAGCGAATGAATAAATTAACAAAAAATACTTGTCATTCAGTTTATGGAAAGTACTAGAAATGCTGCATGCCTAATGTGGTTTTAAAGTATTTTAAGATAGTTTAAAACAATAAATGTGAATATCATTTTTTACAAGGGATTTTCTAAGTTTTAAAAACAATCTGATTAGACCCATACATGTACACAACAATTTAATCAGATGTTAAGTCCACCTACTAAAATGAGCATATATATATATATATATATATATATATATATATATATATATATACAGCATTTCACCCCAAAGCAAAGGAATAAACCTTCTGAGCACCTCATGGTTCCTTCTCCAAAAATGACCATATAATCGGTTAGAAAGCAAGCCTCAGAGGATACAAGAATATTGCAATAATCCCATGCATCCTATCAGATCACTGGGAAATAAAGCTAGACTTAAATAACAACAAAACCAACAGAAAAACCATATGCCCATGTAAAATGAAGAACTATCTAGGCAATGTTAACTTGAAGAGGGAAGAAATAAAGAAAGGAATTAAAGACTTGTTGGAATTCAATGAAAATCATGACATAGCTACCCATATTTATGGGACACAATGAAAACAGTGCTAAGTGGAAAATTTAAAGCACTAAGTGCCCTGGTAAATTAATTGAAGAGATCTTACACTAGCAATTTAACAGCACTCCTGGAAACCCTAGAACAAAAAGAAGCAGACACACCCAAGAGAAGAAGACACCAGGAAATAGTCAAACTCAGGGGTGATAAAAAGCCCAATGCCAAATGGCTTTAGTGTAGAATTCTACCAGAACTTCAAAGAAGTAGTAATACCAACACTCCTCATAGTATTCAATAAAATAGAAATGGAAGGAATACTACCTAATTCATTCTCTGAAGGCATAGTTACTTTGTCCTTAAACCACACAAAGACCAAACAAAGCAATAGAACTTCAAACCAGTTTCTCTCTCTCTCTCTCTCTCTCTCTCTCTCTCTCTCTCTCTCTCACACACACACACACACACATATATATGTGTGTGTGTGTGTGTATACATAGATAGATAGATAGATAGATAGATAGATAGATAGATAGATAGATCCATGCAAAGATACTCACTAAAATTCTGGCAAATCAAATCTAAGAACACATCAAAACCATCATTCACCGGTATCAAGTAGACTTCATCAATGATGCAAGGTTGATTCAACATATATATGAAAATCCATAACATAATCCATATATAGACAAAGTCAAAGAAAATAAATAACATGATCATCTCATTAGATGCTGAGAAAGCATTGACAAAATACAACACCCATTCATTTTAAAAGTATAGGAGAGATCAGAAATTCAGAAACACAAGGCCCATATCCAAACATAATAACAGAAATGTCCAAACCATCAACCAATATAAAATGGAGAGATACTTGAGGTAATTACACTAAAGTAGGGAAAAGGCTGCCCACTCTCCCCATGGCTATTCAGAATAGTGCTCAAAGTTCTAGTTAGAGCAATAAGACAAAAAAAAAAAAAAAAAAAAAAAAAAAAAAAAAAAAAAAAAAAAAAAAAAAAAAAAAAAAAAAAAAAAAAGGAGATCAAGGGGATACAATTGGAAAGGAATAAGTCAACGTATCACTATTTGCAGATCATATGATAGTATACATAAGCAATACCAACAATTCTACCAGAAAATTACTAAAGCTGATAAACAACTTCAGCAAATTGGCTGGATATAAAATTAACTCAAATAAATCAGTCGCCTTCCTTTATATAAATGATAGATGGACTGAGAAAGAATATAGGGAAACAACACCCTTCATAATACTCACAAAGAATATAGAAAATATTTAAGCAACTTTAACCAAAGTAAGCCCCAATTTTATTACTGCAGAGAGCATATCTTATTGACTGTGAAGCTTTCAGCAATCAGAATGTCCACACAAGGTTTATCTGTCAATTACGTTTTGTTTATTCACACAAACATTACTTACAATATTATGCTTATATAAAAGTTAATGAGCCATCTCACCAAGTTGGCAATTGGGCAGAAAATGCTGCAGGCTTCCACTGGGGAAACATTCTCTAGCAAGAATAGTTCAGAAGCTTGCAGGCTTGAACCTCATCCACATGAAGCACTTTAACTTTGGTACACAGGGAAGATGGCCACTGATGGAGGTCCAGGGAACCCTTGAGAGTGTTGGCAGTGTCTACCACTGACAAGCAGGAATGTGTAATCCCAGAGACAGTGCTGGAAGTTGAGTAGTGCTGGATGTAGCTTTGTGCTATGAGGGCTGATAGTTTGGGTCTGGTTTCCCCTCTAGCATACCAATGTCACATTCCGGTAGGTCCATTAGCTTATCAGGACTGTTTGGGGCTTACCTTCTATCTGAGCTGCTGGCTGGCTTGCCTGTGACTTGTTTCTGAGGCCATTTCTTATCAGAGATGCCCTGGTGGCCCACTCTTATTTTATAGGCATCATATTATTACAAGTCACACAAAATGAATTTTAAGTTACACGAAAGGGTTAACTTATAATCCAACCACTTTGTTAATATCCTAAATGCTGAATTTATGAAACTGAAATGATTGTGCACTAAACTATACAATTTCCTGGATGTATAAGTGGTTTATTTATTTTTATTCTTCAAAGTTTAGTGTAGAATCATTACTGAGTATAAACAGAAGGAATTTAGGCTTGAGGCTAAACTTTGGAAATGGTAAGAAAGAAGTGGGTAAAATTCAGTGTTCACAGACCATTAGACATAACAGAAATGGATCTCGCAGATGCCTCTATTGCCAGCCAACAGATGCAAACAGTGCTGTGCCTTTAATATTGCAATGTCTGCATCCTTCAGCAAGCCTCAGTCACAGTTCTGACTTTTGGTATTCCATTCAGCACTTGTTTGCCTTAAAAATCCCAGATTTTAGCCCATTTTCAGGACAGGAATTCAAGCAACCATTCACACAATACTTATAATCCAGAGCAGACAGAAACATATCACTGTGCCGCTTTTCATAGAACCTTCTCATGTCTTATAGAACTTAGGCCTTGCTGTCTAGGGAACAGAGATGCTCTTAATAATCTGGGTCTTAAAACATCAGTTAACAATCAAGACAGCTCCCGACAGACATTCTTATAACCTTCCTATATTGCTCCTCAGCTGATTTTAGATTGTGGCAACTTGACAGTTAAAGTTATCTGGCACACATTCCTTTTTTTTTTTTTTTTTTGTACTTGATACCTGAGACTTAATAAACAAATGAAGGTCAATACCCTCCATGATTTTAGACAAATTATTTATTATTTATCTCTTTCCCATATAGATGCCATAGTCTTTGTAACTCAAAAGTCTATAAAGCAGTGTCCTAAATAAAAAGTTTTCCCCTGAAAGAAATTTTGTTACTATATTCATTGAAGATGTTAGACAGTGATTTTTTTTTTAAAGTAGCATTCTCTCCTCTTTTCAAATGACTCTACATTTCTCTGTTTTCTTTATTCTTCTATATAGGAGAAATGCACAGAAACTACAAAGTCTATTTCTGAAGAAATGACTGCTCCAATTTCTGGGAAAGGACAGGAAATTATGTATCTAAAGCAAATGTGATCCATTTGGAGAAGACAGATTAATGTTGCTAGATGATAACAACACAGAGGAAACTCAAATATTACATGGTAATAATCTTCAATCCTTTTCTATTATTTTTGAGGCTCACAATTCACAAACATGTTTATGAGCCCCTAATCTTTTTTATTTGAATGAAAAAATGAAAAGTAAAATTTTGGCAGTGGTCCCATAGCTTCATGTCTTCAAGGCTATATGCCAAAGTTACCTATCAGCTAGAGGGCTATAGTCGCTCCTACCCTGTTCAGCAAGCTGTAGTCAATAAAAGCCATTTTGGCTCAGAATTCAATTTCTTCTCTCTTCCCTGATCCCTCCTCACTCTCTTTTTGCCACTTGCCTTTCCTCCCACATTGTGTCCTATTTCTTCATCTTCTATTATGTGTTCTTATATTTGGTTCACTAAAGCACAAAGAAGGCTGAAATGTCCAATGTCCATTTGCCTCCTCATATGGATATTTATACCACACTTTACAACATTTTCCCAGCTTCAATAAGGTTCTGTTCATGTGGTGTTTAGTGAAGCTGCATTCCTAAGGGAGTTCATCATTGTTTTTGATTGTATGTACTTGAAGCTTTCCAGAGCTTTTTACCAGAGAAGGATTCAGTAAATGGACTTAGTAAAGTCAGGATAAAAATAACAGCAGTCACACTGTCAACAATATTTATACAATACTTAACTGTTAGAGACCACAAGAAAATTACTGACATTTTTTTCTGTTTATGAAAACAGGACTTGTAGCTTTTGTAGAAGTAACTCTGGGGTTTTAAAGAATTCTATACTGACTTTAAACACAAATACTTATGTGTTTTATTAAACAAGTTCTCAGGTATCCCTAACAGCAATCTTATGTCCCCAGTTTTCCACACAAAAGTATCTATGAATCTAGATCAACTTACATATATCATTAAAAGAATAATTATACCTTTATCTAAAGGAAGAATGAAATAAACGAATAAATGAGGATGAATAAATCTGTTGAGGTTTAGAGATTTTCAAACAGACCATTTCCTGAAATTCTAGATTTTCTCCCCTCTGTTTTATAATTTCCCTTTTCTTTAGCAGCTACATGGTGTAGTATATCTTCCTCCTCAGACTCACTTTTGCCCTTGGGCTCTTTTTCATTTCTCTTCTCCTTAGGGAGGGAAGCTGGGCGTGGGAGCTCAGCCTCCACTGTTAGCTTCTAGTCAACGTGGCATGGGAATCTGCTTGTGAATCTGTTCCTCATCTGATTGTCTATGAGAACAATTGCTCGTTGATTAGAACCATCTGGTTCCCACTAAAGTTATTTAATCCATGTGTTTAACCTGCCTTGAATCCAAGTGCAAACTGCTCATGTGGACCAGTTGCTGATATCATGTAATTACTAGATAGTGTGGGACTTGCTAAACACTAGCCACCACCAATGACTCACTAAAAATTTTTTTGTGCTGATATTAGAGCAGGAGGGAAAAGGAAAATGGAAGAAATGGACTGGGGAGGTGTAGAAAATTGGGTCATGAGAATGAGTGTAAGCCAACACTCATAGACCAATCAGTATGGAACTGACCATGTCCCTGAAACTTGACTTTACTAGCTATAAAAAATATCAGTAATATTTTCAGAACATTTCACAATATGATTTATAATATTCTTTCTCAGTATTAGTAACAACACAGAGAGAGGGGGGGAAAGAGAGAGAGAGAGAGAGAGAGAGAGAGAGAGAGTCAGAGAGATAACAAATATCAGGAGATATACCAACATTCTGTCAAGGTTATTTTTTGCAAGTTTATGGATCTGAGAAATGCATTCATTTTACACTTCATCATTGATGTTTTGCTTTTATGACATTTTAGTGGAAGTATTTGTTAACATTGTTTTTATCCTAACTCCATCTCTTTGATCTTCTCAACTAACTAAAACTCAAAATGTTGTGATTTGAAAGAATTACAGCAAATCAGACTTCACTGGAAATCATATAATAGCTTCCCTCCCCTGGTGTTTGACTGTAAGCAAGACTCAAGAGCACTAACCCTGCCTCTCCTTTCTGTTAATTCCTGTTTGTACATGCTGAATGTAGGGCAGTGACTCACAGTACTGGCCCAGAGCCACACAGCTGGATAGACCCAGGGAGTATTTCATAATAAAAGGGTCAAAAAAGAAAAATGGTGTTTGTTCACTTTCTAGAATTCTACATGGATTATTCTTACAAAAGCAAGACCTTATCTTTTTAAGGAAGTAGATTTATGGAAGATACATTTTTTTTTCTTATTGTAAAGCACCATTGCTGAAGAAAGCACACAATTTGGCTGTAGAAAATAGAGAAACTAAGCCTGAACTAAGCAGAAACCTATCTCTCTGCTAGCTAGCTTTCATGGGGCTGGTATGTGCTTTGCTGGCTGCTGGTAACCACTAGACATCAAAGGCATAACCCTGTGTTGGACCTTACATTCTAAACAATACTGACCCTTAGGACAAGATGTACTCTTGATGCCGATAGTAGCAAGACTGTTTATGGGATAACCAACCATTCTTTTGATTAGATCTGAGATCTGCTCCTCACTGGTGAATTCATATATGGGTATTGGAAACTTGGTCAAAACCCATGACCATGGAAGTCATAGGCTGAAAGAGGAAACCTAATTGTTTTATTTTGCCAAATTCATGTTATCAGACTGCCCTCTAAATATTTACATAAATGTGCACACATTTGCTTTGAACTTAGCCTTGAGCAGAGAGCATCTTACTGTAGTAGGCAGCTGCTAATGAAGAGACTCATCAGTGTTCAAAGTGCTAAGAATAAGTGACTGAGAGTGCTTAGTGGCACATAAAGACATCTATATCAGCCCTCCTCCATACCAACACTCAGTGAATGCCATGCAAGAGGAGAAAGAATAGATAAATTAATTAGAAAATACAGAGGCGTGGTGTGAAATGCTGTCCTTTGGACATAATGCAATAGTTGTTCTCATGACCTAACAGCAGATATAGGTACCTGCACAGATTAAGACATTTAAATTTTCAGCACACAGAGAAGCTGGGCTCCTGAGGCCCCACACCTTCCTCGGGAGCTGTTGGCAGTTGATGGCTGCTGGGAGCAGGAAAACCAATTTTCTTGGGGAATGGCAACTGGAAGATTGCCCAAGCCCCAGTAGATACCAATCCACATCAGTGCACATATTCACAAAATGGCAGTACTAACTGGACTTTGTGGGGTGATTTGTTTATAAAGGCATGGGGGTTGGATAGATGGCTCAGAACTAACAGTGTTTACTGCTCTTCTAAAGGACTTCAGTTCAGTTCTTGGCACCTACCTCAGTTGGCTCACAACTGCATCTCCAGATCCATGGTATTTTATTTTCCCTCTGGACTATATAAACACTTAACTCACATGTATGACCCCACACACACACCTCCCCACACACATTCTTTGGAGGCATGGGTATTGTGACATATTATAAGTAGAAAATGAGACTCTGTGGACAAAGATCTGTACATGACAAGAGATTAAAAACATTTTTTAATTAAAAAGAAATAAGAAAATGGGGTTTCAAGAGGAAATAAGGCAAAAATGATTTGGTTTATATCCTAATAAAGAGGGCCAAATATTTGAATCTTTGAGAATCTCAGTGTTTAATGATGCAACTTAAATGTTGGAAATTTTTGCTGAGCAAATCACCTAGTCTTTTACATATACAAATGTTTATACAGTTTATGATAAAATAAGAAGGGCAAAGATCCACCTCCACAATGATACAGTGAAGCTGGGCACAGCATTGGTATTGCGTACTCTTCAGTTGTCATGATAAAAGCCAAAGGACAAGGTAACTTAGAGGGAGATTAGTTTGGCTTATGGTTTTAGAGGGTCAGAGTCCCTAATAGTCAGAACAGTGTGGCAACGTTGGCAGGCATATTGGCAGGAGCAGGTAGCTGAGAGATCACATATTCATCTATAGGTATATAACAGAGAATGAACTAGAATGGGTATGAGTCTAAAATATCAAAGCCTGCCACCAGGGAAGTATTTTCTCCAAAAAAGGCTACAACTCGCAAACCTGCCCGAAATATTGCTACTACCTGGGGAAGAATAATTGAAATATTTGAGAGATATTCACCTGTGACCCATGATCACAATACTAAAGAATATGAGGTTGGAAGGTGTTTATTCTAAGTCCACCCTGGTGTATTCTGTCTCAAAGCAACAAGAATGAATGAATGAATGAATGAATATTCAATAGATTTTGATATGCATGTTGAATGATTTGTCTTCCCCTCTGCTGTCTTATACAAAACAGGAATTTATGAAAAGGCAAGGTCTGCACCCAGAGCTGATCCTGTGCTACAGTGTCCCGAGCTGGTCCTGTGCTACAGCTCTCCATACCCAAATACCACAAAGAGAGATAAATTCTCCTAGAAGTGCTGACATACCTGTGAGCACAGGTAAGACCACCACTTCTGCTCAAATTCCTGGCTCAAGGGAGACATGTCCAAAGCAATCAGGACATAGGAACCAAGGAACAGCTGGGAACGGGATCCTTCTGTTTTCTGTCTGAACCCCAGAGCTGACCCTGTGCCACAGCTCTCCATTCCCAAATCACTCCTGGAAAGAACTGGTCTCCCGGGAGTACTGACACACAGGCTTGCAAAAAAGACAAGACAAAGTTAGAAACAGCAAGACCAGCAAACACCAGAGATAACTAGATGGCAAGAGGCAAGGGCATGAATATAAGCAACAGAAACCAATGGTACTTGGCATCATCAGAACTCAGTTATCCCACCACAGTGAGCCCTGGATACCCCAACACACCAGAAAAGCAAGTCTCTGATTTAAAAACCACATCTCATGACAATGATAGAGGACTTTAAGAAGCATATAAATAACTCCCTTAAAGAAATACAGGAGAACACAGGCAATCAGGTAGAAGCTCATAAAGAGGAAACACAGAAATCACTTAAAGAAAAACAGGAAAACAAAACCAAACAGGTGAAGGAATTGAATAAAACTATCCAGGATATAAAAATGGAAATAGAAATAATAAAAAAAATCACAAAGAGAAACAACCCTAGAGATAGAAAAGCTAGGAAAGAGACCAGGAGTCATAGAAGCAAGTATCACCAACAGAATACAAGAGATAGAAAGAGAATCTCAGGTGCAGAAGATACCATAGAAAACATTGACACAACAGTCAAATAAAATGAAAAAGCAGCCGGGCATGATGGTGCAGGCCTTTAATCCCAGCACTCGGGAGGCAGAGGCAGGTGGATTTCTGAGTTCGAGGCCAGCCTGGTCTACAAAGAGAGTTCCAGGACAGCCAGAGCTACACAGAGAAACCCTGTCTCTAAAAACCAAAAGAAAAAAAAAAGAAAAAAAAAAAGAAAAAAGCTTCTAACCCAAAATATCCAGGAAATCCAGGACACAATGAGAAGACCAAACCTAAGCATAATAAGTATAGAAGAGAGCAAAGATTCCCTAATCAAAGGGCCAGAAAATATCTTCAACAAAATTATAGAAGAAAACTTTCCTAACCTAAAGAAAGAGATGCTCATGAACATACAAGAAGTCTATAGATCTCCAAAGAGATTGGACCAGAAAAGAAATTCATCCTCATGTATTAGTTTATTTCATTCTACATCAACCTAAATGGAGAGAAACTTGAAGAATCCCATTAAAACTATTGATGAGACAAGGCTATCTACTCTCTCCCTATCTATTCTATATAGTACTTTAACTTCTAGCTAGAGCAATTAGACAACAAAAGGAGGTTAATGGGAACATATTGTGAACAAAGAAGTCCAAATATCACTATTTGTAGATGATAAGATAGTATACTTAAGTGATCCCCAAAATCCCACCAGACAACTCCTAAACCTCATAAACACTTCAGTAAAGTAGCTGTATATAAAATTAAGTCAAACAAATCAGTAGCCTTCCTATACTTAAAGGATAGCTAAGCTGAGAAAGAAATTAGGGATACAACATCCTTCACAATAGTCACAAACAATATAAAATATTTTGGTGTAACTCTAACCAAACAAATGAAAGATGGTTTTGAAAAGAGCTTCAAATCTCTGAAGAAAGAAATCAAAGATTTCAGGAGATGCAAAGATCTCACATGCTCATAGATTGGCAGGATTAATATGGTAAATATGGCAATCTTGCCGAAAGCAATATGCAGATTCAATGCAATCTCCATCAAAATTCCAACTAAATTCTTTATTGTGTCAGAAAGAGAAATTCTCAAATTTATTTGGAATAACAAAAAACTCAGGATAGCAAAATCTATTCTCAACAATAACAGAACCTGTGGGAGAATCACTATCCTTTACCTCAAGCTGTACTACAGAGCACTAACAATAAAAACTGCATGGTATTTGTACAGTGACAAGCTGGTAGATCAATGGAATAGAATTGAAGACCCAGTAATGACCCCACACATCTATGATCCCTTGATCTTTGACAAAGGAGTAAAATCATCCAGTGGAAAAATATAGCATTTTCAACAAATGGTGCTGTGTTTAACTGATGATCACCATGTAGAAGAATGCAAATTGATCCATTCTTATCTTCCTGAACAAAGCTCAAGTACATGTGGATCAAGTACCTCCACATAAAACCAGATACAATGAATCTAATAGAGGAAGTAAGGAAAAGCATCGAACACAGTGTAAAATTTCCAGAACAGAACACCAACGGGACCTCATAAAATTACAAAGCTTCTGTAAGTCAAAGGAAACTTTTAAAAAAATTATTTTTGTTTAATTTTTTTCTCTTTTTTTAATTAGATATTTTCTTCATTTACATTTCAAATGCTATCCTGAAAGTCCCCTATACCCTACCCCAGCCCTGCACCCCAACCCACCCACTCCTGCTTCCTGGCCCTGGCATTCCCCTGTACTGGGGCATATGATCTTCACAAGACCAAGGGCCTCTGACCCTATTGATGGCCAACTAGGCCATCCTCTGCTACATATGCAACTAGAGACACATTTCTGGGGGGTACTGGTTAGTTCATATTGTTGATCCTCCTATAGGGTTGCCAACTCCTTTAGGTCATTGGGCATTTACTCTAGCTCCTTCTTTAGGGGCCCTGTGTTCCATCCAATATATGACTGTGAGTATCCACTTCTGTATTTGCCAGGCACAGGCATAGCTTTACAAGAGACATCTATATCAGGGTCTGCTCAGCAAAATCTTGCTGGCAAATGTAATAGTGTCTGAGTTTGGTGGTTGTATATGGGATGGATCCCCGGGTAAGGCAGTCTCTGGATGGTCAAAGGGCACTGTTAATAGGACAAAATGTCAACCAACAGATTGGGAAAAGATATTTAGCAATCCTAAATCTGGTAGAGGTCTAATATCCAATACATACAAAGAAATCAAGAAGTTAGACTACAGATAACAAAATAACCCTATTAAAAAATGCACTCCTTTAATCTCAGCACTCGGAAGGCAGAGGCAGGCAGATTTCTGAGTTTGAGGCCAGCCTGGTCTACAAAGTGAGTTCTAGTACAGCCAGGGCTATACAAAGAAACCCTGTCTCAAAAAAACCAAAAAAAAAAAAAAAAATGGGGAACAGAACTAAACAGAGAATTCTAAACTGAGGAAACTTGAATGGCCGAGAAGCACCTAAAGAATGTTCAACATCCTTAGTCATTAGGGAAATGCTAATCAAAATGACACCTCACACCAGTCAGAATGCCTAAGATCAAAAACTTAGGTGACAGCAGATGCTGACAAGGATCTGAAGAAAGAACAGTCCTCCATTGCTGGTAGGATTCCAAGGAGGTACAACTACTCTGGAAATCAGTCCAGCATTTCTTCAGAAAACTGGACATAGAAAATTGGCTCTTACTACCTGAGGACCCAGCTATACCACTCCTGGGCATATACTCAGAAGATGTTCCAACATGTATTAAGAACTCATATTCCACTATGTTCATAGCAGCCATATTTATAATAGCCAGCAGCTAGTCACAATGCAGATATCCCTCAACAGAGAAATGGATACAGAAAATGTGGTACATTTTCACAATGAAACACTCCTCAGCTATTAAAAACAATGATTTCATGAAATTCACAGGCAAATGGATCGAACTTGAAAATATCATCCTGAGGGAGGTAGCCCAGTCATAAAAGAACACACATAGTATGTACTCACTGATAAGTCATTAGCCCAAATGTTCTGAATACCCAAGATACAGTTAACAGACCATATGAAGCTCAAGAAGAAGGAAGACCAAACTGTGGCTGCTTCAGTGCTTCTTATACGGGAGAGCAAAATACTCACAGGAGGAAGTACGGAGATGAAGTGTGGAGCAGAGACTGAAGGGAAAGCTATCCAGAGACTGCACCACCTGGAGATCTTTCCCACACACATTCACCAAACCAGTGGATGTCGGGAAGTGCTTGTAGACGGGAGTCTGATATGGCTGTCTCCTGAGAGGTTGTCCCAGAACCTGACAAATATAGAGATGCTTGCAGGTAACCAGTGGATTGAGCATGGGGTTGATGGAGGGGTTGGAGAAGGGACTGAAGAAGCTGAGGGGGTTTGAAGCCCCATGTGGAGAGCAACAGTGTCAACCAGCCAGACCTCCCTGGAGCTCCTGAGGACTGGACCACTAACCAAAGCATACACATGGAGGGACCCACGGCTCTAGCTGCATATGTGGCAGAGGATCGCCTTGTTGGACATCAATGGGAGGAGAGGCCCTTGGGCCTGAGAGAGTTCGATGCCCTGATGTAGGTAGGGGAATGCCTGTTCTGGAAGATAGGAGTCGAGGGGTTGCTGGGAGGAGCAACCTCATAGAGGCAGAGGGAAGGAATGGGATAGGGGGTTTCTGAAAGGGAGACCTGGAAAGGGCATGACATTTGAAGTGTAAATAAAGAAAATATCCAATAAAAGAAAAAAAAAAGGCAAGTCAGTAATAATTGGTACAAATATTTGAACACTTTTGAGATTTAGATTTTGTCTAGAATCTTGTTCAAATGTTATCTTTTTATGGAAAAGACTTCAACCCATCGTATTTCAAGCAGTTGGAAAGATGCAATTGAAATTAGGTTTGCATAAATGTCCTTTTCCCTTGGAAATCCTTAAAGAAAAAACTTACCAATATACCAAAATTACTAATCCTATTAATATTTTACATATCTTATGATTTCAGAAAGAAGTTAGCTTGTAACTTATTTTTCTGCAGCTGCTAAATGGGAACGTGTTTGGCTGCTAATATTCTCTGGAACTTAATATTACCAATGCAGCAGGTAAGTATCTTTGACATTTCAAATGGATACATGAAATCTGTACATATTTATGGAGATACCTCTACTTTTACAAGTAAATTCAGTATGCAATCTTCAAATTAGGGCTCATATAATCATGCCATCTTGTACTTATTGCTTCTTTGTAGTTAAACACTTATGCTTCTTCCCTCTAGCTCCTTGGGTATACATTATCATTATTTACAGTCACACCATTGAGCAACGAAGCCCAGAAATAATTTCTCCTATCTTACCATAGTGTACTTCTCATCTCCCACCTTTCTTTAGATGTTCTTTGCAGTAACTCCACAGAGAGAAAAACAATGACTCTTAAACAGGTGAGCAGGGTCAAATCAGCCAGAATATTGTCTTAGTAAGTTTGGCTCATTTCATGCAATGTCCTCCATTACCATTAGTGTTGTCCAAAAATATAGGATTTAATCATTTTTATAAAAATGATATTCCATTGTATATATGATATATTTTAATCTATTCACTAGTTGATGGACAATTGTTTCCATTTCTTAAATACTACAAAGAGTGCCTCTTTACACTCTTCAGAGTTACAAACTTTTGATCAGAGCCATACTTATAGGCATGTGACAAGATTTCAATGTAGCTTTGGTTTATGTCTTTGATAATTTTGTATTTTCTAGAGTACCTTAAATGTACTCATCAGTCTTATAGTTGAGTTGCCATCATGTTTATTTAAATTCATGAATCTTAAATCCATAATTATTTGTTCTTTGGGCTTAGATTACTAACACAGACTGGATACATTTTTCATAAACCCATTGTCTACAGAGTCTTTGATACATTCCTATTTCACTGTTTTGACTTTAGTTTCCCTTAGTTTAGGGACTTATGCAAACAATCCATGTATATAGGACATATCCATGTCCTAATTATTGCTCCTATTGTTCTTTGAATATTTTCTTAATTTCAGGGCTTACATTTGTGTCTAATTCATCTTGAGTTTATTTGAATTGTGAAAAATGGGACCTCATAAAATTGCAAAGCTTTTTTAAGGCAAAAAATACTGGCAATAAGATGAAAAGGCCACCAAGAGATTGGGAAATGATTTTTACTAATCCTAAATCTGATAGGGGGCTAAAATCCAATATATAAAAAGAGCTCAAGAAGCTGGACTCCAGAAAATCAAATAACCCCATTTTAAAATGGGTTACAGATTTAAACAAAGAATTCTCTACTGAGGAATATTGAACAGCTGAGAAGCACTTGAAAAAATGTTCAACATCCTTAATTATCAGGAAAATATAAATCAAAACAACCATGAAATTCCACCTCACACCAGTCAGAATGGCTAAGATCAAAGATTCAGGTGACAGCAGATGCTGGCAAGCAAGTGGAGAAAGAGGAACACTCCTCTATTGCTGGTGGGATTGCAAGCTGATACAACCACTCTGGAAATCAGTCTGGCAGTTCCTCAGAAAATTGGACATAGTAGTACTGGAAGATCCAACAATACCTCTCTTGGGCATATACCCAGAAGATGTTCCAACTGGTAAAAAGAACACATGTTCCACTATGTTCATAGCAGCCTTATTTATAATAGCCAGAAGCTGGAAAGAACCCAGATGTCCCTCAACAGAGGAATGGATACAGAAAATGTGGTACATTTACACAATGAAGTACTACTCAGCTATTAAAAACAACGAATTTATGAAATTCTTAGACAAATGGATGTATCTGGAGGATATCATCCTGAGTGAGGTAACCAATCACAAAAGAAGTCACTTGATATGCAGTCACTGATAAGTGGGTATTAGCCCAGAAACTTAGAATACCCAAGATAAAATTTGCAAAACACAAGAAAATCAAGAAGAAAGAAGACCAACGCATGAATACTTCATTCCTCCTTAGAATAGGGAACAAATACCCATGGAAGAAGTTACAGAGACAAAGTTGGAGCTAAGATGAAAGGATGGACCATCCAGAGACTTCCCCACCCAGAGATCCATCCCATAATCATCCACCAAACCCAAACACTATTGCACATGCCAGCATGATTTTGCTGAATGGACCCTGATATAGGTGTCTCTTGTGAGGCTATGCCAGTGCCTGGCAAATATAGATGTGGATACTTACAGTTATCTATAGGATGGAACACAGGACCCTCAATGGAGGAGCTAGAGAAAGTACTCAAGGAGCTGAAGGGGTCTGCAACCCTATAGGTGGAACAACAATATGAACTAACCAGTTCCTCCCGAGCTTGTGTCTCTAGTTGCATTTGTAGCAGAAGATGGTCTAGTCGGCCATCATTGGGAAGAGAGGCCCCTTGGTCTTGCAAATTTTATATTCCCCAGTACAGGGGAATGTCAGGGCCAAGAAGTAGGAGTGGGTGGGTAGGGGACCAGGGCTGGGGGAAGTTATAGGGGACTTTTGGGATAGCACTTGAAATGTAAATGTAGAAAATATCTAATAAAAATTTTTTAAAAAGGATAAAAAAGAACAGATTTTATTTATAGTAAAGCAACCTTAAAATTCTCCATTTTGAAACTTTGCTGAAATGTAAAGGAACCGTTAAAACACAATCACATGTATACCATGCTTCTGTTCCAGCTATCAGATCCTGAGTGCTCAGAGGAAAGCCACCGCCTCAAAAATAAATAAAATAAAATAAAGGTCTAAAAAAAAGAATTGTGAAAAATGTACGTCTAGTTCAATTCCTCCAGTTTTCTAAGTATCATTTGTTTCTTTGTAATTAATCCACATTTAAAACACCTTTGTCTATGATCAGTGCATTGTAGATCCATGGGTCTGCTTTCCACCCATCTATTCTATTCTATTGATCATGTTGTGTAATATATATATATATTAATGCCATGACATTAAAATCTTTAAAGGGAAAACATATTATTAATGATGAGATTTAGAACAAATTTATTACTTTTTACACTTATCTTTTGTCAAGGTGGTTCCCAGTCTGAAACTAATATCATAGTAATATGAATACCACATTAGCCTGTAGCTTTAACACACAACTGCATTAAACAACTAGAACTGTTCTAAGATTCTAGTTACAACAATTTAGGAAGGTATATAATATGAAATACTGAACAAGTAGAGGCAGCTTAATCTAAATTCAAAGAACCAGTAATAATGGATTTAAAACTCATAAATTCCAATAAACTTGTTAACTCAACTATAAGACTGATGGCTACATTTAAGACACTTAAACACATACTAGAAAATGCAACATAATTAACAGTTAACATTCACACCAAAGATTTCTGGAGTGAGACAACTTTAAACTCAATGTAGTAACCTTTAACTTGTACACAGTAAAACAAATGATCATAAAATTATGCAAAATGTGTAACAAAAGCAAACTTGCTATTTAAAGAGGCTGCTGTATTATTATTACTATTAATATTAATATTTTTATATTTTGAGATTAATAGCTCAACACTATTTTAAAGAAATGGGAAAATAGAATGAAGATATTTAATTTCAAGGATTTGACTTTTTCAATATGAGTTCTATAGATTTGCCTGATGACTACCAACAAAGAAAGTTAGAAAAAAACAACAGTAAGAGAAGATTCTTGTTAGTTTTAAGATAAATAACATCATCTCACCAACAAATGAGTAAAAGAAGAAATCACAGAGGCTGCTATAAACCACTTCAAATCTAGTAATTAGGGAAAAACCAAATAATCATGTTTATACAATATAGTTGAGTTTAACCATGTAAATATTTTTGAGTTGCTAACCAAAAGTTTGTATACTCAGTGCCACATCTATATAATTTTCTCATGATTCTCTGCTTCAAGAACTAGCGAATAACTGAGCCCAGTGTATTCCTTGACAATATGAAAGAGAATATGGACAAAGATTGGATGATATTTGTAAATGGGTGATAGAAGTATCTTACAGCAGTTATGTGAGCCCAAGAGAAGTTTTCCCAAGAACAGTAATTTATATGCCATAAAGTAAATGTGCTGTCATCTAGGAGAGATGAATACAGCAGGATGCAGAGGGGGAATTGTAGTATCAATGAATCTATCCATCCCCCAATTCTGAATATGCATTTATGCCTTAGTATTTATTCTGTAATTCTTTCTAGTTATGTGAATTCTATCCTTATCTGGATAACATATTACTTCCGTTGATTTAAAAGTCATGTGCTTGTTGCCTAAAGACCAAGTGTGATCATCCCATCCTGAGTGCTTTGCATTTAAAAACAGTGCTGTGCTTTCTGACTAGATTCCTGAACATTGCTTTGTTCTTTGGCTCATAAGATGCATCTCTTATGTCTGATCCCAGCTCGTCCTTGTGTGAACTTTCCAAATCGCCTGTTATGAGTTCTGTTGCATTGTTGTGGCTCTGAACAGTACAGCTGATTAATCTGAATGATTGTCAGGCTTCTCTGAAATGCATCTTCCCATAAAAGCTAAATATATAAATTATGAACTATGTTTGGTTTTGCATCCTCAAGTAATTTCTTTTTGTTAAAATTCTCTGCAAATATTTTCTCTTATCTATTAAACATGGAATAAAGTCATTTTTCTACCAGAGAATTTTGTGAGAATGAGTTTAAAAGCAGTGAGTAATACTAGATACTTAACAAACATTAAGTTATTGAGTGGAGCTCTAGTTTCCAAACAATGTGTTTGCTGCTGGCTATCTCTCCCTCCCTATCCAAGGTCTTTTCCTACATACCTCTGTCACAACCATCTTCCAATCAAAGCACTTAGTTTCTGGTAACTACTAATGAAATGACCACACAGATAGCAAAACAATATGTGACTTTTCTTACTACATTTAGTCCCAAAATTACAGACAGGCCCTCTGAGAGGTCCAACAAGCAGATGACTAAGAGAGATGCAAATACTTACACCCAACCAATGGACTGAAGTTGGGAATCCCTGCGGTTGAATTAGGGAAAGGCTAGAAGAAGTTTAGGAAGAGGGCAACTGCTAGTTGAGGCTAGCAGTCTCAGCTAATCTAGACTCCTGAGATCTCTCAGACACTGAGTCACCAACCAGGCAGCATACATGAGGTGATTCAAGACCCCCAACATATGTGCAGCAGAACACTGCATGGTATGGCCTACATGGGAAGAGACACGCCTAACCCTCAATAGACTTGAGGTCCCAGAGAGTGGGGAGGTTAGGTGGTGAGGGACATTACCTTGGAGACTGCAGGGGAGGAGGAATGGGATGAGAAACTGTGAAAAGGGGGACTGGGAGGAGAGCAACTGCTGGACTGTAAATAAAAGTAAAAGTAATTTAAAAAAAAAGAAAAATTCTCTAGCTACCTGCAGGTTCATACATAATTAAGAATGGTAGCACAAAGCAAGCTACAATTTCTTGCAAAGTTTTCAATTTACAGCTCTCCCACTTTCAGGCATAGTCAGACATATGTGCTACACTCCCACACATTTTATTTAAATGACACATCTCTCCTTAGTTTTAATTATTTCTCATACACATGGGTTTCAACATTTGTCAATGGTAATAAAATACAACTAAACAGTGAGTCAGGATGTAGCAGATCTTCGGTTAGTTTTTTTTTTTTTTTCCATGTGTTTGCAATGTGCAGGGTCACGCCACTTGCAGGATGTTTGTGTAATCACTGGGGAGCCATGAACAATAGAACTACTAGAAATATCTGGCTTCATGTTTTGCTATAGAAAATTAAAATCTCTAAGGGCAGCTGTGCAATCTAACCAGCATCTGAAGAGATTTTTTTTGTCTTAGAAAATGAATCCTTGGCTTTACAATCTACAGGAATTAAAATAATTCTTTGCTATACTTGGATACTTAAAGTTTATCCTTATATAACCTAGAGCAATCTTCACAGTACCATAATACTAGGATAGTAATTAATCTATGTGATGTAGTCTATAGACATGTATGTGTGCATATATAGGCACTTATTTGACATATTTCTTCTTCCTTGTATTTTTCTACATACACTCTAATTACATATTTTCTACTGTTGTGAAAAGCTGTAAGAAACACTAACTTCTAGATTGCTTTCAAAATATCATTCTTCTACTGAAACAAGTCAGAGATTTTTAGAATAGGAACCACTAGAGATATGGGGAAAAGAATGTGTAAGTTCAGTCTGAAATATTTACTGAACAAGAAAGCTATAAAACTTTTTAAACTTATATTGAAAACTTAAAGATACATGACGATAAGTAGAGTGCTTGCATGCATGGGCCCCTGTTTTGCTTCTCAGGGCAGCATAAAACTAGCAATGTTATATACCTGTAATCCTAGTATCCAAAAGGTGGAGATAAGAGGACCAGAAAGTTTGAGCTCAAGCTGAGGACATGTCTCAAATAAGAGGTCTGTCTATGCAAGCATGGACTTCTGAGTTCAAATCCCAAGTACCACACGAAAGCCAGGCATAAAAACAGGCATATCTTAGGAACTCACTGAGTAAGTAGCCAATATAGCTGAAACTTTGAGTTCCAGGTTTAATGAGAAATCCCATCTCATACCTGATGGGATTACTGACCACCTTATGCAGCAATATGGGTGTGCATAACTGCACATATATACATGCACATGCATGAAACACACATATATTTATACACAGCATATGCATAAGCATTCAAACAAAAATAAATTAACATAAAAGCTTGTCATCTTTAGTTATATAGTAAGTTTGAGGTCATGCTGCATTACACAAAACTCTGCCATAAATAAATAAATGTGAAAAATAAAAAAGGATTTTAAATATTTTACCACAAAAATTTACACAGTAAATGAGATGGCAGATAAGTTAATTAGCTTACTTTGAATAATTCTTAACTTCAATTTAATTGACATTGTTATTTTCATTTAAATACAATATTTTTGGCCACTAAAATTTTTGATAGACATTTATAGAATATGATGTAGTCTCAAAATCTTACTTTGAATAATAAAGGAAAGAATCTATTTTTAGTCTATTCTTTATGCATGTGAATACATCACAAACCAAAGAGTTAAATTGGGGAAAACCTAAATTTTCACTTAAATGAGGTAAAATAAATGATCATTTTAAACTTTGTCTTTTAAAATAATGCCTCAGTTAGGGTTAGTATTGCTATAATGAAACACCAAAACCACAAGCACGTTGGAAAGAAAAGAGTTTATTTAGCTTACATTTCCACATTGTAGTCCATTACTGAAGGAAGCCTGGATAAGAAATCAAATAGGGCAGGACCATGGGGTAGGAGCTGATGCAAAGGCCAAGGAGAGTGCTGCTTACTGGCTTACTCTCCATGAACAGCCTACTTTCTTTTAGAAACCAGGACCACAATCCCAGGAGTGGTATCACTTATAGTTGGCTGAGTCCTCTCCCATTAATCCTTAATTAACATGCCCTACAGCAGGACCTTAGAAAGGCATTTTTAAAATTGAGGTTTCTTCCTCTCATATGACATTAGCTTGTATCAAGTTGACATAAAACTACTCAGCACAAATAAGAAAGGGAATGATGGACTTATATAAAAATAATCCATTGCTTTAAACAATTAAGAAGCACAATGGAAATCATGCCAAAAATTAGGTTGTCTGTACCTGAATATTTTGTTATATTTTAGCATCACTTTTTAAAGTGACTATTCACATACTTAATAATTCACAACCTGAAATAATTAGAAGTAAAGAACATTGCATGTGAATGAGGTATTCTTGCTAATATAATCCACGTGGATATAATCAAGCCACTGTCAAAGGTTCCAGAAAGTATGACAGTGTCATGATAAATGACTCCATGAAGATACAATTATCCAAATAAAAATCAGAAGTACGCAGGGCAGTGGTGGCGCACGCCTTTAATCCCAGTACTTCGGAGGCAGAGGCAGGCGGATTTCTGAGTTCAAGGCCAGCCTGGTCTACAAAGTGAGTTCCAGGACAGCCAGGGCTATACAGAGAAACCCTGTCTCAAATCGCCCCCCCCCAAAGAATGTAAGAATGTTTGAAAGTGGTTCACTGATGAAGCCCTGTAGCCTCATTCTCATTCCCTTCAATCATCAGTGAATATTCACCATTTCCCGCAAAGATTCCAATTTGTGTGGTGAAAGTGCTTGGTGCAAAAGAGAAAAAGTCTTGAAGGAAGTGTGATATTTTTATGATGAAATAGCATTCTATAAAACTTCACATTAGGAGACTTTAGTGAGGGAGAGTGCCCTGATTTGAATAAGCAAGGTACTGTTATAGGACGTATCTTTAGATGATTCTCCACTGGAAAGAACTGAACATTACCTCCAGCTTGAAATCTCTAGAAGGATGAACTATGCACTCTGACAACAACATAAACTTGGAGATTTGTCCACAAATAAACCTTAAATTGAGAAAGTAATTCTTCTATTAATTCTGCCATTTGACACATAAATGGAAGAGGCTCAAATTGCCTGTCAAGATTTCTGAATTACAGAATTCATGATTCTAATGAGTCTCTCTCTCTCTCTCTCTCTCTCTCTCTCTCTCTCTCTCTCTCATATGTGTCTATGCTTATAATTTGTGATGGCTTTCAAATAGAAATAGAAAACAAAGTTGTCATACACTGCTCTTACTGGGAGAATCTTGGAATCCTTGAAGAAAATGCTGGTTGAGATCTGGGTCAGGAATTCTCCTAGAGCAGGTAGTCTCTGCAGTAGGCAGCAATGCTGCAAAGACCATGGAGGGTTTTTTTAGAAAGATACATAGTAGTCAAAGAAAAGGCACAGCTACTAACTCGGTATACCAGAGTTTGCTATAAAGAAACTAATGCCACTAACCCAGTAATATAAACTTGAAATGCTTTATTTTGAGAAACAAAAATGGAGATTCTATGGCCACATGGGATAGAGCTTTTACAGAAGTCTATGTGTCTTCTTGTCAATTTGCCTGTGAATTTCTAACGACCATTTAAAGGACTGTGAAAATAGGCAAACCCAATTTCTAGATCAATAATTGTATAAGTTTGCCTCAAAGCTCCTAAAGTTTGGATTATCTGGCACTCATAAAATCTAGAATGTTAGTAGAAGTCTAACAGATAAAAATTGCTCTAGGGGTGTCTTGGAAGTGCACAGAAAGAATAAATCAGAACTAAATAAGACAAAAATTGATTTCCTTTAGATATCTTTGACTTTTAATTATCAGCCTTTGTATTGTTGTGCATGAAATAGGCCATAAATCCTTATATTGAACTTAAGAAAGATCTAATGAGCCCTCTGGTCCGTACCGCACCAGCACCGGTCTTGTGTGCAGGGGCTGTGCACTCTCCCAAGGTCCCTACAGGACTCTCCAAGCGATCTTGGAATCACTGGTGAGTGGAACACAACATCTGTTCCAATCCAATCACGTGGGACTTGAGACAGCAGCTCGGAGATAGACAAAGGGCCAGACCAGGGCAGCGGGTCCCTTCTGGTCTGCACCACAGCGCCAGGTCTCCTCGGGCAGAGATGGCAGGATGCAAGCATAAGAACAGAAGCAACAGAAACCAAGGGTACTTGGCATCACCAGAAACAAACTCTCCCACCATGTCAAGTCCTAGATACAACATCACACGGGAAAAGCAAGATATGGATCTAAAGTCACTCGTCATTATGATGATGGAGGACTATACGAAGGAAATACAGGAAAACACAGATAAACAACTAGAAGCATTTAAAGAAAAAAAAAAACTTAGAGAGTTACAGGAAAACAATAACAAACAGGTGATGTAATTGAACAAAACCATCTAGGACCTAAAAATGGAAGTAGAATCAGTAAAGAAAACCCAAAAGGAGATAACCCTGGAGATAGAAACCACAGGAAAAAAAATCAAGAACCATAAATATGAGCATCAGCAACAGAATACAAGAGATAGTAGAGAGAATCTCAGGCACAGAAGATTCTATAGGGAGCACAGACACGACAATCAAAGAAAATGCCAAATGCAAAAACATCCTAACGCAAAATATCCAGGATATCCAGGACGCAATGAAAAGATCAAACTTAAGGATAATCGGAGTAGATGAGAAGGAAGACTCTTAAACTAAAGGGCCAGCAAATATCTTCAACCAAACTGTAGAAGAAAACTTTCCATACTTAAGAATGAGATGCCCATAAACATACAAGAAGCCTACAGAACTCCAAATAGGCTGGACCAGAAAAGAAATTCCTCCTGACACAAAATAATCAGAACAACAAACGCACTAAATAAAGACAGAATATTAAAAGCAGTAAGGGAAAAAGGTCAAGTAACATATAAAGGCAGGCCTATTAGAATTACTCCAAACTTCTCACCAGAGACTATGAAAGCCAGAAGATCATGGACAGAGATTATACAGACACTAAGAGAACACAAATGCCAGCCCAGGCTACTGTACCCAGCAAAACTCTCATTTACCATGGACTGAGAAACCAAAGTATTCCACGACAAATTCAAATTCACACACTATCTTTCCACGAATCCAGCCCTTCAAAGGATAATAACAGAAAAACACCAATACAAGGACTGAAACTATGCCCTAGAAAAAGCAGGAAAGTAATCCTTCTACAAACCTAAAAGAAGACAGCCACAAGAACAGAATCCCAACTCTAAAAACAAAAATGACAGGAAGCAACAATTACTGTTCCTTAATATCTCTTAATATCAATGGACTCAATTCTCCGATAAAAAGACATAGACTATCAGACTGGCTACACAAACAGGACCCAACGTTTTGCTGCTTACAAGAAACACACCTCAGGAAAAAAGACAGACACTACCTCGGAGTGAAAGGCTGGAAAACAATTTTACAAGCAAACGGCCCGAAGTAAATAGCTGGGGTTCCCATTCTAATATCCAATAAAATAGATTTTCAACCCAAAATTATCAAAAAAGACAAAGAGGGGCACTTCATACACATCAAAGGCAAAATCTTCCAAGAGGAACTCTCAATTCTGATACAAAATTTGGTATATTTACAAAATGGAGTACTACTCAGCTATTAAAAACAATAAATATATGAAATTCCTAGGCAAATCTGGAGGCCATCATCCTGAGTGAGGTAACCCAATCACAAAAGAACTCACATAACATGCACTCACTGACATGTGGATATTAGCCCAGAAACCTAGACTAGCCAAGATAAAATTTACTAAATACATGAAACTCAAGAAGAAGGAAGATCAAAATGTGGACATGTCATCCCTTCCTAGAATTAAGAACAAAGTACACATTGAAGGAGTTACAGAGATCATGTGTGATGCTGAATCCAAAGGATGGACCCAGTGACTGCGGCTGACAAGGATCCATCCCATAATCAGCCACCAAACATAGACACTATTGCATATGCCAGCAAGATAGTGCTGAAAGGGTCCTGATATAGCTGTCTCGTGGGAGACTATACCAGTGCCTGGCAAACACAGTAGTGGATGCTCACAGTCAGCTATTAGATGGAACACAGAACTCCCAAGGAAGGAGCTAGAGAAAGTACCCAAGGAGCTGAAGGGGTCTTCAACCCTATAGGTGGAAGAATAACATGAACTAACTAGTATCCCCTGAGCTCATGTCTCTAGCTACATATATAGAAGAAGATGGCCTCGTTGGCCATCATTGGGAAGAGAGGCCCCCTGGTCATGCAGAGTTTATATGCCCCAGTACAGGGGAATGCCAGGGCCAAGATGTGGGAGTCGGTGGGTAGAGGAGCAGGGCCGGGAGGGGGGAGGGTATAGGGAACTTTCTGGATAACACTTGAAATGTAAATGAAGAAAATATATTAAAAAATGGAAAAAAATAGGACATAATACAGGCCTTAGCAGATACAAATATATATATAACCCCATGAATCCCACCAGATCACCACAGACTAAGGCTGGTCTTCATTAATGACATAAGTAATAGAAAGTCCCCATACTGATGGAAGGTGAACAATACTCTATTCAATAATAGCTTGGTCAAGGAAGAAATCAAGAAAGAAATTAAAGACACTTTAGAGTGTAATGAAAATGAAGCCTCAACATACCCAAACTTATGGGACACAATGAAAGCAGTCCTAAGAGGAAAACTCATAGCTCTGAGTGCTGCCAAAAAGAAACTGGACAGAGCCTACACTAGCTGCTTGAAAACACAACCGAAATCTGTGGAACAAAAGAAGCAAATTCATCCAAGAGGAGTAGACTGCAGGAAATATTCAAACGCAAGGCTGAAATCAACCTTGTGGAAACAAAAAGAACTATTCAAAGAATCAACCAACTAGCTGTTTCTTTGAGAAAATCAACAGAATAATTAACCCTTAGCCAGAATAACTAGAGGGCACAGGGACAGTATCCCAATTAACAAAATCAGAAATGAACATAGTGGAACATGTGTCCTTATTACCAGATGGAATATCTTCTGGATATATGCCCAATAGGGGTATTGCAGGATCTTCCAGTAGTACTATGTCCATTTTTCTGAGGAACCGCCAGACTGATTTCCAGAGTGGTTGAACCAGCTTGCATTCCCACCAACAATGGAGGAGTGTTCCCCTTTCTCCACATCCACGCCACATCTGTTGTCACCTGAATTTTTTATCTTAGCCATTCTAATAGCCAGAAACTGGAAAGAACCCAGATGTCCCTCAACAGAGGAATGGATACAAAAAATTTGGTATATTTACACAATGGAATACTACTCAGCTATTAAAAACAATAAATATATGAAATTCCTAGGCAAATGGATGGATCTGGAGGCCATCATCCTGAGTGAAGTAACCCAATCACAAAAGAACTCACATAACATGTACTCACTGATATATGGATATTAGCCCAGAAACCTAGACTACCCAAGATAAAATTTACTAAACACATGAAACTCAAGAAGAAGGAAGATCAAAATGTGGACACGTCACCCCTTTCTTGAATTAAGAACAAAGCACACATTGAAAGAGTTACAGAGATCATGTGTGAAGCTGAATCCAAAGGATGGACCCAATGACTGCGGCTGCCAGAGATCCATCCCACAATTAGCCATCAAACATAGACACTATAGCATATGCCAGCAAGATAGTGCTGAAGAGGCCCGGATATAGCTGTCTCGGGAGACTATACTAATGCCTGTCAAACATGGAGGTGGAAGCTCACAGTCAGCTATTAGATGGTACACAGGTTTCCCAAGGAAGGAGCTAGAGAAAGTACCCAAGGAGCTGAAGGGGTCTTCAACCCTATAGGTGGAAGAATAACATGAACTAACTAGTACCCCCTGAGCTCATGTCTCTAGCTGCATATATAGAAGAGGATGGCCTAGTTGGCCATCATTGGGAAGAGAGGCCCCTTGGTCATGCAGAGTTTATATGCCCCAGTACAGGGGAACGCCAGGGCCAACATGTGGGAGCAGGTGTGTAGAGGAGCAGGGCCGGGAGGGGGGAGGGTATAGGGAACTTTCTGGATAACACTTGAAATGTAAATGAAGAAATCATCTAATAAATGTTGGAAAAAAAAAAAACAAAATCAGAAATGAAAAGGGAGACGTAAGAACAGAACATTAGGAAATCCAAAAACCATCAGATCCTACTAAAAAAGGCTATACTCAACAAAACTGGAAAACCTGGATTAAAAGGACAATTTTCTAGACAGATACCAAGTACCAAGGTAAAATCAGGATCAGATTATCAATCTAAACAGTCCCATATCCTCTAAAGAAATAGAAACAGTCATTAATAGTCTCCCAACCAAAGAAAAGCTCAGGACTACATGGGTTTATTGCAGAGTTCTATCAGACCTTCAAAGAAGACATATCCATAATCCTCAAACTATTCCACAAAATAAAAACAGAAATTACTCTACTCAATTCGGTCTATGAAGCCACAATTACTCTGACAACTAAACCACACAAAAACCCAACAAAGACAGAGAACTTCTGACCAATTTCCCTCATGAATATCGATTAAAAATACTCAATAGCATTCTCACAAACTGAATCTCTGAACATATCAAAATAATCATCCATCATGATCGTAGCCTTCATCCCAGAGATGCAGGGATGGTTCAACATTTGAAAATCCATCAACATAATCCACTATATAAAGAAACTCAAAAGAAAAAAAAATGATCATCTCATTAGATTCTGACAAAATCTAACACCGTTTCATGATAAAAGTCTTGGAAAGATCAGTAATTCAAGGCCCATACCTAAAAATAGTAAAATCAATATACAGCAAACCAGTAGCTAACATCAAACTAAATGTAGAGAAGCTTGAAGCAGTCCTACTAAAATCAGGGACTAGGGAAGTCTGCCCACTCTCTCCCTACCTATTCAATATAGTACTTAAAATCCTACCCAGAGCAATTAGACAAAAATAGGAGATCAAAGGGATACAAATTGGAAAGGAAGTATTCAAAATATCACTATTTTCAGATGATATGATACGACACATGAGTTTCCTAAACCTGACAAACAATTTGAGTGAAGTAGTTGGATATAAAATTAACTCAAACAGATCAGTGGCCTTTCTCTATACAAAGGATAAAGAGGCTGAGAAAGAAATTAGGGAAACAATACCTTCACAATTGTCACAAATAATATAAAGTACCTTGGTGTGACTCTAACTAAACAAGTGCAATATCTGTATGATAAGAACTTCAAATCTTTGCAGAAAGATTTCAAAGAAGATCTCAGAAGATGGAAGATCCCCCATGCTTATGGATTGGAAGGATTAATATAGTAAAAATGACCATCTTGTTGAAAGCAAGCTATAGACTCAGCGCAATCCCTATTTAATTCCAATTCAGTTCTTCACCGACTTTGAAAGGGTAATTTGCAAATTCATATGGATAACAAAAAATCTAGGATTGCAAAATCTATTCTCAACAATAAAAGAAGTTCTGGTAGAATCACCATTCCTTACATCACACTGTACTACAGAGCAATTGTGATAAAAACTGCATGATACTGGTACAGTGACAGACAGGTAGATCAATGAAATAGAATTGAAGACCCAGAAATGTGACCACACACCTATGGTACCTTGATCTTTAATAAAGGAGCTAAAACCATCCAGTGGAAAAAAGACAGCATTTTCAACAAATGGTGCTGGCAAAACTAGTGGTTATCATGTAGAAGAATGCAAATTGACTGATTCTTATCTACTTGTACAAAACTCAAGTCCAAGTGGATCAAGGACCTCCACATACAACCAGATACGCTGAAACATTTAAGGGAGAAAGTGGGGAAGAGCCTTGAACATATGGGCACGGGGGGAACATTTCTGAACAGATCACCAATGGCTTGTGCTGTAAGATCAAGAATTGTCAAATGGGACCTCATAAAATTGCAAAGCTTCTGTAAGGCAAATGACCCTGTCAATTAGACAAAAAGGCTACCAAAAGATTGGGAAAATATCTTTAACAATTTAAAATCTGATAGAGGGCTAATATCCAATATATACAAAGAACTCAAGAAGATAGACTCTAGAGACCCAAATAACCCTATTAAAATGGGGTACAGAGCTAAATAAAGAATTCTCTATTGGGTATTTTTCCACTTGTGGTGGGATTGCAAGCTGGTATAATCACTCTGGAAATCAGTTTGGTGGTTCCTCAGAAAACTGGAAATAGTATTATTGGAGGATCCAGCAATACCACTCCCGGGCATATACCCAGAAGATATTCCAATATGTAATAGCAGTGTTATTTATTATAGCCAGAAGCTGGAAAGAACCCAGATATCCCTCGAGAGAGAAATGAATACAGAAAATGTGATACATTTACAGGACGGAGTATTACACAGCTATTAAAAACAATGAATTTATGAAATGGAGGATATCATCCTGAGTGAGATAACCCAATCACAAAATAACACACATGATATACACTCACTGATACATGGATATTAGCCCAGAAGCTCAAAATACCCAAGATATAATTCACAAAACACATGAAACTCAAGAAGGCAGACCAAAGTGTGGATACTTCGATCCTTCTTAGAATGAGGAACAAAATACCCATGGAAGGAGTTATAGAGACCAAATGTGAAGCAGAGACAGAGGGAATGACCATCCACAGACTGCCCCACCTGGGGATCCATCCCATAAACAACCTCCAAAACCAGACACAATTGTGGCTGCCAATAAAAGCTTGCTGACAGGACCCTGATATAGCTGTCTCCTGAGAGGCTCTGCTAGTGCTTGACAAATACAGAAGTGAATGCTCACAGTCATCCGTTGGATGGAGCACAGCATCCCCAATGAAGGATCTAGAGAATGTACCCAAGGAGCTGAAGGGGTTTGCATCCCTATAAGAGGAACAACAATATGAACTAACCAGTAGACCCAGAGCTCCCTGGGACTAAATCACCAACCAAAGAAAACACATGGTGGGACTCATGGCTCTAGCTGCATGTGTAGCAGATAATTGCCTAGTCTGTCATCAGTGGGAGGAGAAGCCCTTGGTCCTGTGAAAGTTCTATGCCCCAGTATAGGGGAATGCTAGGAAGAAGGGGTGAGTAGGTTGGTGTGTAGGGGGAGGAAGGAGGGCATAGAGGGTGTTCGGAGCAGAAACCAGGAAAGGGGATAACCTTTTAAATGTAAATAATAGAAATATCTAATAAAAAGAGCATTTTCTACTATTGCAAATGACCAAATTATGATTCACAACACCCATACACATCAGAGGACTCACAATCCCACAACTCCAATTCCAGGGGATCTGATTTCTCCAGCCTTCATAGGCACCTGAACTCACAGGAATCTTCTCAGAAGTAGCAATACTAACAAAAACAATTGAATGAATAAACAAACAAATAAATATATTTAATTAAATGAAACAAAATGCATTTAAGTCTTATTTTTTAAGTAAAAGCAGCAATGTTGCATTGATCTTGACACATTTATTTGTCCCATTTATTTATTATTTATTTACTTATTCACTTTATATTCTGATCACTATTCCCACTCATGATGCCCCTTCATATAATTCCTCCCTCTCCGTCTCCACCGAATGCTATCCCTCAGTATGCCTCCACCCTTCTACCTCATGTTTCAGCAGGACAAGGTTACTCTCTCCTACTGAGACCACATAAGGCAGCCCAGGTAGGGAAATGAGATCCACAGAGACAGGAAAAAGCTTTAGGAACAGTTCCAGCTCCAGTTGTTGGGCAATGACATGATGACCAAACTACACATCTGCTACATATGTGGAGTAGGCGGACTAGGTCCAGCCCATGTATGCTCTTTGATTGATGGTTCAGTCTCTGAGATTCCCCAGGGATCCTGGTTAATTTACTCTGTAGTCTTCCTGTGGGGTTCCTCTACCTTCTGAAGTCCTCAATCCTTCCTCCAACTCTTCTGTAATTGTCTACAAGTTCCATCCAATGTTTGGTTTGACCTTTGGATATTTTAAAGAGACTGGATTTTTAAAGAATTGAAATTTAAGGACTATGATACTTTTATGTTATAATCTTTATATTGTGATATTAATAAAGGATGAGCAAAAGGGAAATTTTATTGTTAACTAATATTGATTGTATTGGTGTGTCAAACTGACAAGGAGTTAATTATCCATAATTTGTCTGAGCTAGTTTTATGTCAGCATAACACAAGCTAGAGTGACTTTGGAAGAGTAATACTTAATTGAAGTATACAGGACTTTTTATCTTTAAACTACAGATTGATGTGGTGAGGATAAGCCTAGTTTGAGCTGTGCCATACCCAGGTGATCCTGGGATGCTAGAAGAAAGTACAATAAGGTAGAGTGGAGGGACTTACTAAACCATTCTCCTCCATGGCTTCTGCTTTGTTTTTTGCCTCCAGGTTCATGTCTTGAGTTCTAGCCCTGACCTCCTTCCTTGATATGAAGGCTGTGAACTGAAATTTGTAAGCTGAAATACAATACACTTCCACTCATGATGACTAGTGTCATGGTTAATATTACAGAAATGGAAACCCTAAGACATTGAGTTAAATATCTTTACAGATGAATTTCTTTCATGATAAAGGCCTGAAACCATATGTATAAAGAAATACAGCTATTACTAGACAATTTAAAATCACATCAGTATGTCATAGGTCAGAAAGCACTGATGACTAACTGTGGTCATCTTAGCTAAGTAACTCTTACTTATTTTATGACTTGTTTCTTTAAAGTCATTAAATTGACTTTGAGATCATCTACACCACAGCCAGTAAGTGACCACCATGTTTTTTTAAAATTGTGTTGAGTCATATTTTCTGTGGAGGTGTTTCTTAAATATTATAATGTCTTTCCTGGATCCCAATGACTGAGTTCCAATTTGGCTTGAGTTTTCTTATAAAGATGTTAAAAATAACATATTTCTCAGAGATACACCTTGTATTTAACTAATGTTTTCTGCAAAATCAGGTAATAACACATATTTTAGAAATCTCTATCTTTCTACATTTAAACCATGAGCATGTGTGTTTTTAGCCTAGGTGAGAGAATATTTGCATTTCTCAGCAGTAAACTTTAAATTAATCCATTAACCCAACTTCTCTAGCATTTTAAAGTTCAGAAACACGACTAGGAGTGGTGAAATGAAGTTTGGTACTGGCCAAAGTCTGGAAACAGTCAATGCAATATTGAGTTTCTGGGGCTGGATCCAGCACTGACTTAAACAGGAAATGTGTGCTCTGTGGTTTTTTTGTCAGACCTACTTGGGCCTAAGTGTGCAGAAATCACAAAACCTTACTTGGAGCTTTATTGCTCCAACTGCTGGATTCCACACTAAGCCTCCTCTTCCTGCTTTCTGACCTAATAGGAATGCTCTCCTTAACTGTGTTTAAATACTACCTAGTGTATTTTGGCTTTAGCTAAGTAGAAAAGCAGAAGTCTGCAATATGTGCTATGTCTCTGAATTTGAGACTGCTGTGACATCATAAATAAAAGGAACCCCATTAATCACATGGGGCAGGCTAAAAAAAATTCAGGAAAAAATTTTCCCATAATAAAATCCAGATCAGTTCTCTCTCCCATGTCCTCTCTACTTGATCTTTCCTGTTCCCATCCCGACTCCCTCTCACACTGAGTTCCCTCCCTTCATCTGCCCCTGATATCTAGTTTGTTTCCCCTTCTCAGTGAAGTTCAATCATCATCCCTTAGGTCCTCCTTTTTACTTATTTTTGTGACTGTAGATTGTAGCATGGCTATACTGTACTTCATTAGTAATATCCACTTAGAAGTGGGTACATACTATCTGTGTCTTTCTGAATCTGGTTTACCTCAGTTGGGAATCAGGATAATATTTTTTAGTTCCACCCATTTCTCTGCAAATTTTATGATGTTCTTGTTTTTAATAGTCATGTATTGTTGCAGTGTGTGAATAAATGTACCATTTTCTTTATCTATGCTTCAACTGAGGGACATCGAAGTTGTTTCCAGTTTCTGGCTATTACGAGTAAAGCTGTTATGAAAAATAGTTAAGTAATTTTCCTTGAGGTATGGTCGATCATCATTTGTGTATTTACCCAGGAGTAGTGTAACTGGGTTTTGAGGTAGATCTATTCCCAATTTTCTGAGAAACCACCAAATTGATTTCCAAAGGAGTTGTACAAGTTTGTACTCCCACCAGCAGTAGAGGACTGTTCCTCTTGCTCCACATCCTTGCCAGCATGAGCTGTCGCTTGAGGCTTGTTTTTTTTGTTTTGTTTTTTGGTTTTTGTTTTGTTTTGTTTTGTTTTGTCTTGTATTTTTTTGTTGTTCATTTTTTATCTTAGCCATTCTGACTAGTGTGAGATGGAATTTTAGAGTCGTTTTGATTTGTATTTCCTTAATGACTAAGGGTATTAAATATTTGTGAGAAAGAACTGGGATGGGGGAACATGTCTGGGATAAACTAGAAATCTAAGACAAAGGACACTTCCAGGAACCTATGAGTGTGAACATACCTAAAACTTCTAGCAGTATGGAATATAGAACCTAAACCAGCTACCTCCTGTAACCAGGCAACACTTCCAATTGAGGAATGGGGCTACTACCCTACCCACAAAACCTTTGATTCACAATTTGTCTTGACAACAAGATGTGCAGGGGTAAAGATAGAGCAGAAACTGAAGAAATAAACAAACAATGGTTGGCCCAACTTGAGAACCATGTCATGAGAGAGAGAGCCCCCCATTTCTGACACTATTAATGATGTTCTCCTATACTTGCAGTCATAAACCTAGTGTTTTAGTTAGAGTTTTACTGCTGTGAACAGACACCAGGACCAAGGCAACTCTTTTAAGGAAAACATTTAATTGGGGCTGGCTTACAGGTTCAGAGGTTTGGTTCATTATGAACAGGGCAAGAATATGAAAACATCTAGGCAGGCATATCCAAAGTATAACCAAAAGTAGTATGTGCTCTTAACACTGAATTAAATGTTCAGCCCCTGGATGTAGTTTTAATACTGTCTACCCTCACTTTGTAATCCTTGTTAAGTTTCTGCTTAAAACATATACCACATCTAAGATGAATTTGTTAGAAATTTGGACCTTTCATCTTGATCTTTTCTCATCATGATAATGGTCTTTCCATGTAACTTAGGCAGGAGCATCAGCAACACAATCACAAGAGGACCCTCTCTTGATAGTGTCTTGTAGTTTTGGTAAGTGAATTGGAGCAAACATTTTTTATTCTCAGATTTAAAGACTCTTAAACTCAACACGAGTCGAGAACTATCTGTAATTATTTTAAAACTTAGTGTTTTTAAGAGAGTAAGAGAGTCTTGCTTCAAAACCCTGGCGGGTCTGTAACTCAGCAATCTTAAATAGTAAGGAAGTCTGTGAGTTGTAGTCAAAGATGAAAAGGGACAATAAAAATAGAACCAAGAGATTAGCACCCACTTCTACTAAAAAAGAAGTCATCTTATGTTATTGAGTATCTGTGTGCTTCTGGTAACTTCCATGTTTTATAGCAGCAGAGTACACCAGGCTTCCCTTAATGTCACAGACGCTCTGGGTCCCTTAGTCTGCATGGATTGAGTTCTCTGGAGCCAAGTGGGGAAGGGATTCAGTGAAATGACAGAGACCACACATGAGAGAGAGTGTAGAATATGAGTGTAATTTTGAGATCGAGCACTAAAACTTTTATACAGCAGGGCAATGAGAAACCAGGCGAGGTTCATCCACGAAGCCACAATGATACAATACAAAGGAATGAATACATCAAAAGGACTACAGGAACCAGGTATATTTACAGTAAAGATAAAATAGCTCTGCCTAGGGTCAGCTAAGGATTTCACACCCTAGTCACAATTTGTGCCCTTCCTTTGAGCCTTGTGAGAACTAGCTTCTGGGGGTTCCGCACTAGTGGGCCTTCTCATGAATAATGTATTACCACAACCCCCCTGTTTTCTAGGTCCAGGTAGATTCTAAAGAAGAGGTGTTTACCAGCATGCTTTTAATATTCCTTTGTTAGTGGGAAATCTATTTGTTCCCTAAAATTATTGCCCTTAGCAAACACTCTGCAGACCGATTCTGAGCTGCTTTGGCTTCTCCCTATGTAATGCTAATTAGTTTCCCTGTCTCTAGATAGTTTTCTGAATTCCCACAGAAAATCAAGAATTCTCTAGGAGCATTGGAACGCTGGAAGTCTTAGCTTATGTAAGGATTCATTCTATGCTTAATATAAAAATTCCTACTAAATTAATATGTGGATCCATACGCCAGACTAAATGCAGGGATAAAACTGGTTGTGAAAATGTCTTCCCAGGAGAATGAGTTTCTTTTGAAACTCTTGTGTCTCATGAGCGCGCTTGTAGGTTTTTGGACCTGCCAAGCTCTGCACTAGGATATCAGTCACACCTTAATATTCACACTTCAATAGTTTTTAGGCATTACTGCTTCTGTAAGCATTTAAAATTTCCTGCAGAAGCCATTAATACTCTGTGACTCTTAATTACAAGTGACAAATTTGACTCAGTGCTTGCTTTAAATTGTTTCTTACATATTCAGAGACATCCAAAATACAATTAAAACAAAATCAGCCATGAACAACTACAAACTTTCCATCAAAAGAGATCCACATGCTCATCTCATTTAGATAAATTTAATGTCAAAAGTTAACCATAAATATGGTATCTTTTAGCATGTTTTAAATGATTTAATCGACACACATTTATTTGATGAGGTAGGTAAAATAAGTAAGGTGGCATCACATATTAACAGATAGATGTTTTGTCTTGAATGGATAAAAGACTTTACCAAAATAGAAAACCAAAAACCAAAAACCAGCGATGTATTTCATTAACATGCAACTTTTACATTGTTCTTCCACAGAAGATAAGGTGTGTCTCAGGGTCAAGGATAGAAAAGAAGTGAAACACTAGATTAAGTGGGAGCTGAAATAACTCAAGCCAGGAGGAACTTGAAGATGGAAAGCAAAGGGTATCAAGGTGTTTGTCTGCTTACATCATTCTAATGTAGTCAACTTTACCTTAATGTTTAATGCCATTTCAAACTTCAGACTTACAAAAGGTCACATGGAGTTTGTATTTCACTTACTAGAAAGTTTGGTTTTTAATAACAAACCCACTCTTGTATGTGATCTAAAAATTAATAAAAACTATAAAAGAATCAGTTTTCTGTGTGTACTTAAGGCATTTGGGACTAAGTTACCAGACAGAAATAAGAAATAACAAGGTTGAATGAGCTCAAACCCCAGGAATCTTAGAATTGAGAATAGTAGAAGAGGGGCCATTCCCTTCCTGCCTTTACCTGCTCTGAGACTATATAACCACAACACCCAATGAGCACCCAATGAGTCATATAGCATAACAGGAGCTTTTCTTCATGCTAATGAGGTATCTAGATAGTCCTGAGCTTTTAAGCAATGAGCTTCCCTTCCTGTGTATCCCTTTGCCCAAAACATGTAATCTCTGGTTCACCTGGAATAAAGTTTATGCATTAACATCAAACAACAAAGAAACCAGTATGAACAAGCAGGAAGCGTTGTTTCATTAAGGATCACTGAGGGGAAGACCTTTGTCTAAAGAGCCCAGGCTAAGACTCTGAGTAAGGTTTTCTCCCCTTGAGCCCCTCCGGTACACTCAGTCCTCACTGTCAAACATTAGATTCTGCTGGTCATGGGACCTGCTTCCTCTCTCTGCCTGGCACCAGATACCTGGAGGAGAAAGGTATACCTCAAATCCCCATTCCTGACTCCCATCTGCACACAGGTACCCAGAGGGGAGAACAGGAACAACAGCCATAAGTTACATGTGATAAAACTTTAATAAAATGTTTTACTAAAGTTAAATATAAACATGTCTGTGCATGTCTGTATTTGTGTTTCTGTGTGCCTTTGTGTGCATGTGTATGTTTGTATGTGTACATCAGTGTGTGTGTGTGTGGTGTGTGTGTAAAGGTTGGAATAAAGAACTTTCCATAATTATTTTCTGAATTT
>LR749939.1:298605-323012 GCA_902729485.2 Mus minutoides | reverse complement strand
CAAGGGCCCCTTGTGGGTGGGACCATCTCTGGGCTGGCAGTCTTGGGTTCTATAAGAGAGCAGGCTGAGCAAGCCAGGAGAAGCAAGCCAGTAAAGAACATCCCTCCATGGCTTCTGCATCAGCTCCTGCTTAAGTTCCAGTCCTGACTTCCTTTGGTGATGAACAGCAGTATGGAAGTGTAAGCCAAATAAACCCTTTTCTCCCCAACTTACTTCTTGGTCATGATGTTTGTGCAGGAATAGGAACCCTGACTAAGACAGGAAGGGAGGTATAAAGCTTCTTTTTCTTTTTATCAAGAATTGCACACATACATGTGATATGTTTTCATCAAGCCCAGCACTGATTTTCTCCTCTCCAGTTTGTTCTTTATCCCACCATGACCATAACCTCCTGATTTCATGTGTTCTCTTTTTCTTTTTTCTAAGCCCACAAAGTTTATTTAGTGTTGTCAGTGTGTGTGAGGCCATTTCCTGGAGTATAGGCAGCCCTTCAGGTAACCACATCCCTGAGGAAACTGATGCTGCCTCTCCTGAGAGCCTTCAATTTCCAGTCCTCATCTGGAGAGGGATTTCCCAAATACTTCCTCACTCCATTCTGGTATTTTGTTTGGCTTAAACTTGTGCAGGTATTGTGCTTGCAGTCATAGACTTCATCATTTCATATGTCCAACTCTAATCTGATGCCTTCTTCTGGCCTGCATAGGCACTGCACATGTGTGATGTGTATGAAAGCATGCAGATAAAAAACCCCACAGAAATAAAATAAAAAAATATAAGTTAAAGAAATGAATACTTCAAAATGAAAGATAGGTTTTGGGTATTTATAGTCACCAACATATATGTAATATTCTTTTTAAATTTTTTCTTGGTTATTTTATTTATTTACATTTCAAATGTTATCCCCCTCTCTGGTTTTCCCTCCACAAAGCCCCATCTCAGCCCCATTCCCCCTGCTTCTATGAGGGTGATCCCCAACCCACACACCCACTCCAGCCTCACCATCTTAGCATTTGATAGCCTTCACATCAAGCCTTCACAGGACCAAGGGTCTCACCTCCCACTGATACCAGATAAGGTAATCCTCTGCCACGTATCCCTGCAACCATCTATTCAAGGTTTTCCCCATTTTCTCTTTTATTACATTCAGTGTATCTGGTTTTATGTGGAGGTCTTGGTCCACTTGGACTTGAGCATTGTACAAGGAGATAAGAAGGGGTTAGTTTGCATTCTTCTACATGCTGAACTCCACTTAAGCCAGCACCAATTGTTGATTATGCTTTTTTCCACTGGCTGGTTTTAGCTTCCCTGTCAAAGATCAAGTGATCTTAAGTGTGTGATTTTATTTCTGAGTCTTCAATTCTATTCCATTGACCTACATGCCTGTCTCTTTGCCAATATCATGGGGATTTTATCACTATTTCTCTGTAGTACAGCTTGAGGTCAGGAATGGTGATTCCCTCAGAAGTTCTCTTAGTGTTGATATTAGTTTTTGATATCCTGGATTTTTTGTTGTTCCACATGAGTTTGAGAATTGCTGTTGCAGGTAACCCTGGAGTTATTTGTAATTTGATTCTAATACCGTTCTCCTAGGAGGGGTTCCCAAAAAGGAATGAGTCAGCATTCAGGTGATTTCCTGTAAACCTGATTCCCACCTTAATTTGTAAAATGAAGGCTAGAGCCAGTGAGTGAGCAGAGGAAGTGAAGATTGTGTTGAAAGTAGGAAGAGAGAAGAAGGAAAAATGGGAGAAAGAGAGGACGATGGAGGAGGAGGAGATGGAAAGAAAGTGGAGCATAAGCACTTGGTCTGGAGAAACCACAAGTGATAAGGGGTCTCCTAGATGGGGAGGATGGTAGTGTGGTAGATCTGCCCGATCTAGGCACACAGCTTATATTCTTATTAATTGAGTTGTGTTTTCATTGCGAGGGCATATTTGGGTTGGAGATTTACCACATCAAATTGCTGTTTTAATCTCTGTAAAGAATTGAGTTGGACTTTTGATGGGGATTACACTGAATCTGTAAATTGCTTTCAGCAAGATGGACATTTTTACTATGTTAAACCTGCCTATCCATGAACATAGGATGTCTTACCACCTTCTGAGGTTTTCTTCAATTTCTTTCATCATAGACTTGAAGTTCTTACACAGAGCTTTCAATGCTTGGATAGGAATACAGAAAGGTATTTTACATTATTTGTGAATATTGTGAAGGTTATCATTTCCCTAATTTCTTTCTCAGCCCAATTATGCTTTGAGTAGAGGAAGGCTACTGATGTGTTTGAGTTAATTTTATATTCAGTCTCTTTGCTGAAGTTGTTTATCAGGTTTAGGAGCTCTGAAGTGGAATTTCGGGGGTCACTTAAGTAAAGTATCATATCATCAGCAAATCATGACATTTTTACTTCTTCTTTTCCTATTTGTAACCATTTGACTTTCTTTTGTTGTCTAATTGCTTTGTCTAGAAATTCGAGTACTGTATTGAATAGTACTATATTGAGAAAGTGGGCAGCCTTGTCTAGTCCCTGATTTTAGTTAGATTGGTTCAAGTTTCTCTCCATTCAGTTTGATGTTGGCTACTGGTTTGCAGTGTGTTGCTTTTACTGTGTTTCAGTATGGGCCTTGAATTCCTGTTCTTTCCAATACTTTTAACATGAAGGGGTGTTGAATTCTATCAAATGCTTTTTCAGCTTTTAATGAAATGATTATGTGTTTTTTTTTTCTTTTTTCTTTGAGTTTGTTTATGTAGTGGATAACATTGATGGATTTCCTTATAGTGAATCATTCCTGCATCCCTGGGATGAAGCTTAGTTGATCATGATGAATGACCCTTTTGGTTTGTTCTTGGATTCAGTTTATAAGAATTTTATTGAGAATTTTTGCATCGGTATTTGTAAAGGTAATTGGTCTGAAATTCTCTTTTTTTGTAGGTCTTTGTGTGATTTTGTTATCAGTGTAGCTGTGGCTTTATAGAATGGATTAGGTAGTGTTCTTTCTGTTTCTATTTGTGGAATACTTTGAAGAGTGTTGGTATTAGGTGTTCTTTGAAGGTCTGATAAAATTCTCCATGAAATCTATCTAGTCATGGGCTTTTTGGCTTGAGAGACTTTTAATGATTACTTATATTTCATTAGGGATTGTGGAACTGTTTAGATGGTTGAGATCATCCTGATATAATTTTGGTACTTGGTATCTGTCTAGAAAATTATGCATTTCATCCAAATTTTCCAGTTTTGTTGAGTATAGACTTTTGTAGTAGGATCTAATAATTTTTTGAATTTCCTCAGTTTATGTTGTTATGTCTGCCTTTTCATTTCTGATTTTATTAATTTGTATACTGTCTCTGTGTCCTCTGCTTAGTTTTGATAAAGGTTTTTCTACATTGCTGATTTTCTCAAAGAACCAGCTCCTGGTTTGGTTGATTCTTTGTTTCTATTTAGTTGATTTCAGCCATGATTTTGATTTTTTCTGCCTTGGGTGTATTTGCTTCCTTTTTTTCTATAGCTTTTAGATATGCTGTTAAGCTGTTAATGTATGCTTTTCCCAATTTCTTTATGGAGGCATTCAGAGCCATGTGTTTTCCTATAGTGCTGCATTCACTGTGTCCCATTAGTTTGAGTATGTTGTGTCTTCATTTTCATTAAATTCTACAAAGTCTTTAATTTTTTTCTTTATTTCTTTCCTGACCAAATTGTCACTGAGTAAAGAGTTGTTCAGCTTCCAAGTGTCCATGGTCTTTCTTTTGTTTTTGTTATTATTGAAGACTAGCCTTAGTCCTTGGTGATCTGATAAGATGCAAGATATTATTTCAATTTTCTTTAATCTGTTGAGCTTGTTTCATTACTGAATATATGTTCAGTTTTGGCGAAGGTAACATGGTGTGTTGATAAGAAGGTATATTCTTTTGTTTTAGGAAGACAGGTTCTATAGATATCTGTTAAATCCATTTGATTCATAACTTCTGTTAGATTCACTGTGTCTCTGGTTAGTTTCTGTTTCCATGATCTGTCCATTGCTGAGAGTCGGTTGTTGAAGTCTCCCACTATTTTTATGTGAGGTTCAATGCTCACTTTGAGCTTTAGCAAAGTTTCTTTTATGAATGTGGGTGCCTTAGCCTTTGGGGCATAGTTGTTCAGATTTGAGAGTTCATCTTGGTTTTTCCTTTGATGAGTATGAAGCATTCTTCCTTATCTTTTGTTATACCTTGTATTTGAAAGTCGACTTTATTTGGTATTAGAATGGCTACTCCAGCTTGTTTCTTGAAACCATTTGCTTGGAGGGTTTTTTTTGTTTGTTTGTTTTGTTTTTGGTTTTTTTTTTCAGCATTTTAGTCTGAGGTAGTGTCTGTCTTTGTCCCTGAGCTGCATTTCCTGTAGGCAGCAAAATGCTAGGTCCTGTATTTGTATCCAGTCTGTTAGTCTATGTCTTTTTGCTGGAGAACTGAATCCATTGCTGTTAAGAGATATTAAAAACCAGTGATTGTTGCTTCCTGTTATTTTTTTTTATTTGAAGTAGAATTATGTTTGTGTGGCTATCTTCATTTGAGTTTGTTGAAAGACTAATTTCTTACTTTTTCTTGGATGTAGTTTCCCTCCTTGTGTTGGAGTTTTCTATCTACTATCCATCGTAGGCATGGATTTCTGGAAAGATATTGTTTAAATTTTATTTGTAATGGAATATCTTGGTTTCATCATCTGTGGTAAATGAGAGTTTTGCTGGATATAGTAGCATGGGCTGGCATTTTTGTTCTGTTAGAGTCTGTGTGACATCTGACCACGATCTTCTGGCTTTTAGAGAGTTCTGTTACGAAGTCTGGTGTAATTCTGATAGGTCTGCCTTTATATGTTATTTGATCTTTTTCTCTTAGTGCTTTTAATATTCTTTCTTCATTTTGTGCATTTGGTGCTTTGCTTATTATGTGATAGGAGGAATATCTTTTCTGGACCAATCTTTTTCTATAAGTTAGGTAAGTTTTCTTCTCTAATTTTGTTGAAGATATTTACTGGCCCTTTGATTTGCGAATCTTCATTCTCTTCTATGTGTATTATATTTAGATTTGGTCTTTTCATTATGTCCTGGATTTCTTAGATGTTTTGGTCTAGGAGGATTTACATTTTGCATTTTATTTGCCTGTTGTTTCAGTGTTTTCCATGGTATCTTCCACACCTAAGCGACTCTCTTCTCTCTCTTATATTCTCTTAGTGTTGATTGCTTCTATGACTCCTGATCTCTTTCCTAGGTTTTCTATCTCCCAGGTTGTTTCCCTTTGTCATTGCATTATTGTTTATATTTCCATTTTTATATCCTGGATGTTTTTTTTTTTTCAATTCCTTCACCTGTTTGGTTGTGTATTTCCTTAAGGGATGTATGTGTTTCTTCTTTAAGAACTTCTACCTGTTTACATGTGTTCTCCTGTATTTCTTTAAGGAAGTTATTTATGTCCTTCTTAAAGTCCTCTATAATCATTATGAAATGTAATTTTTTTTTCAAGACAGGGTTTCTCTGTGTATCCCTGGCTGTCCTGGAACTCACTCTGTAGACCAGGCTAACCTCAAACTCAGAAATCCACCTGCCTCTGCCTCTCAAGTGCTGCAATTAAAGGCGTGTTCCACCACTGGCCGGCTGAGATGTGATTTTTAAATCAGAATCTTTCTTTTCAGGTGTGTTGGGTTATCCAGGGCTTCCTATGACTAGAAGAACTGGGTTCTGATGACGCCAAATAGTTTATGTTCTTGCGCTTGCTTCTTGCCATCTGGTTATCTCTGGTTTTAGCTGGTCTTGCTGTCTCTGAATGGAGCTTGTCCTTCCTGTGAGCCTGTAAGATTGTGGTCTTAGGTGTGTCAGCACACTCCTGGGCGACAAGCTCTCTCCAGGTGGGATTGAGGTGCAGAGAGCTGAGGTCTTAAGTGTGTTAACACTCCTGAGAGACTAGCTCTCTCAAGGCAGGATTGGGATGTGGATAGCTGTGGCGGATGGCAACTTGAAGGATCGTCATTGGCTGCTCTGAGTTTTCTGGATTCTGTGGGCTCCAGTTATGTCCTACTTGTGCCCAATATTGGGCCAGTAGTTGGTGGTCTCACCTGTGATCTTAGGTGTATCAGCACTCCTGGGCGACCAGCTCTCTCCAGAGGGGATTGAGTTTCAGATAGTCGTGGTACAGGGTCAGTTCCACTAGTATTCTTGATAAAATGATTAAGTGCAATATTAAGAAAAAGATAATGTATTAACATTTTATATCTATATATACAGCTCTACGATTTCATTAAATTAACCTCTGATTTACTACGTTTCTGTCTCAAAAAGATTAGTAATCACTTATCTTTTGGGCTGCATTAGAAATTTACATTTAAACATATAATTTCAAACCTTGCATACCAAAGGTAAGAGAATACTTTTTTTTTTTTTGACAGCTCTTGGGTACATTTTCTCACATTCTCATAATTTGTCCTCTGTTTGTTTCAAACTGTTGTACCCAAAATAAATAATAATTATGATTAAACTATGATCACTGAACACATTAGAAGTCTTTTATGCATTAAAGTAATCACAAATTTTCTCAACAATATTTTAGGTTTGAATGTTAATGAATAGGAACTATTTCCAAATTCTAATTATCTGTACAGAAACAAATATTTACTTTTTATTTTGAAATTATGATAAAATTGTATAATTTCTCTCTTTGCTTTCTCTCTTCAAAACATACCCATATATGCTTGCTTGCTCTTTTCAAAAATGGAGTATAGAATTAAATAGAGAATTTGAAACAGAGAATTCTCAAGTGGCTGAGAAGCACTTAAAGAAATGCTCAAAGTCCTTAGTTCATCAGGGAAATGCAAATTGAAATGACCCTGAGACTCCACCTTACACCAGTCAAAATGGCTAAGATCAAAAACTCAGGTAACAGTACATGTTGACAAAGATGTAGAGAAAGAGGAACATTCCTCCATTTCTAGTGGGATTGCAAACCAGTACAACCATTCAGAAATCAATCTGGAGGTTTCTGAGATAATTGGAAATAGATCTACCTGAATACTCAGCTATAACCCTCTTAGGCATATTCCCAAAAGATGCCCCTTAATGACACAGGGGCAGACTTTTCACTATGTTCATATCAGCCTTATTTTTGATAGCTAGAAGGTGGAAACAACCCAGATGTTCCACAAAGGAAAAATGGATAGACAAAACGTGGTTCATTTACACAATGGAATACTACTCAGCTATTAAGAATAAGGACATCCTGAGTTTTGCAGGTAAATGGATGACACTAGAAAATATCATCCTGAGTGAGGTACCTCTGACCTAAAATGACATTCATGGTATGTACTCACTAATAAGTGGATGTTAGACAAAAAAGTACAAAATACCCAGGATACAGACCACAGAACTCTTTTTAAAAAATTTTATAGACTACTTTTTCCTTAATATTCCTAAATATAATCTGCTCAATCTATATAATGTTACTCATATGTGTTTAGGGATGACAGTTTGGTATTGGATAGCCAGTTGGTGTGCTATTTCTTGGGGAAGACTATTCTTCCCACTCTCAGCATTCATTAGTCGCTGAAGTCCTTTGGGTAGAATTGAGGACTAGTGGTATTTTCCGTATCCACTCTTGTATGTCTATTGACGTTGAATATGTACATATACACACATGCAAATCTGCCTTTGATTGAATGGATTTTCTGTAACAGTCTTTCTCTGTTGCAGTTACCTTGAAGAATGTTGAGAACTACATTTACATTGCATTATCAGAACAATTCTTTAGGGTAAAGTTAGAGATTATGCTGGTGTAATAAAGTGTTAGTTGTAGGTTGTCCTCCAAGATTCATTACAAGATGACTCCATTAGCCCTAAGTAGTTGGCTAGTTTCCTAGTACCAGGCATATTTTTCTTCCAACTGAGCAGATCCTAAATTCAATAGGATAGTTGTTAGTTACTGCCAAGATATGTGCTATCCCTGTGCTTATAGTGATACCATGCCATGGTACTGTGAAAATTCATCCTCAAGAAGGAGGTACTAAATCAGTCCAGCTCATGGGCTTCTGATCTCTGTGTATGAAGTGCATGTTACCTTCAGCAATAGGGTTTTGTGTCACACTCTAGGCAACAGCCAATGGCCAAATCAATAACCAGTTATTTGTGGAGTCTCATAGACAACCCTGACCAATAACACAAAAGATGATGTTTTATATCTGATGTGGGGCTTTGTTGACTTTTGGAGCGAACATTATCAGCCAAGAAGACAAAATTTTATTTAAACTATATGTTATATTTATATATACTTATTTAAGTTAAATAGTTAATCATTTCACTATGACTATTTTAAATATTTTTAATAACATTTTACCCTCTTTCTGCTTCTTCTGCCTTTATCTCCCTCCTTCTCTCCTTAATTAGAGCCCTGCTCATTATTTCCTATTCTCCAATTCAAATCACTTGTACCCTGTATATGTTTCTATTGCTACCCCATCTGCTACCCCAGCAAAAGCTCCTTTTTCACAATTTTTGGCTTCAGCAATTACTCTAGAATATATATTCACATCCAAAGATTTGAATCTTTGAAACTCAGATGAGAAAGAATATGCAATGTTTGTCTTTTGGGGTCTTCCTTTGTTTTTGTAACTCAATATAATCTTTTCAAGCTCCATCCATTCACTTTAAAAGTTCATGATTTTGTTTTTCTTTAACAGATGAATAGCATTCCATAGAGAATATGTACCACATTCTTATTATTCTTTTGCCAGTTGAAGGACATTTAAATTATTTTTATTTTTATCTTTTGGGTAAAACAGCAATGAACATGGCTGTACACGAACCTATGAAGTAGGAGGTCAAGTACTTTGGGTACAAGTCATATTTCTATAGTACAATCTAGAGTTGTCTGTTCATACGGCAAGAAATGGTATAACTGGGACATAGGTAAGATTTCATTTTGGTTGTTTGAGAACTTATCATAAAATTTTGCAGTCCTTCCCAACAGCGAATGAGGGTCCCCTTTCCCTGTATCCCCTCTAGCATGTGTATCAGATTTTTTGTTGACCTTTGCAATTCTGACTGGGGTAAGATGAAAACCTGATTGTTTTATTTGCATTTCTCTAATTGCTTGGGATCATCAACATTTTTTGAGATATATCTTAGTCATTTTTCTTTCTTTGAGAACTCTCAGAGACATTTATATTTTTTAGTCTTTGTTTTTTGAGTTTGTGTTATATTCTGCATATAAATCATACATATAGCTGGCAAAGATTCTCTCCCATTTAGTGGACTCCTCTTCAGCATAGTTTATTTAACTGTACAGGAAGCTTTCAGTTTTATAAAGTCACATCTGTGCACTGTTGGTCTTCATTTTGCGGCAAATGGAGTCCTATTCAGAAATACCTTCCTTATATCATATAGGTGATACCTCTGCTTTCATTTCAGCACTTCAGGTTACATATTTACGTGTTTTATCCATTTCTAGTTAGTCACTTTAGCAAAGTGAATGATACAGGTATAATTTCATCCTTCTGCATGTTTCAATCCCATTTCTAAGTTCTATTTTTTTTTTTGAAAATCCTTTCTTTTATCCATCTAATGATTTTGGTACCATTATCAAATACTAAAGGGTTGAAGTTATGAGTTCTCATGTTTGGGTCCTCAGTTTTGTTTCATTGGTCTACAAGTATGTTTCTGAGAAAGTTCCATAATTATTACTACAATATCTCTATAATTAAGATCTGGAACGGAGGCTCTAGAAGACTCATCAGGTTAGACCCCAGAGAATGCAGTGGGACTTCTGGCTGATGAAGAAGTTTTAGATACTAATTTTTTTTTTTTTTTTTAGTGTATGATCATTTCTTTTTTTTTTAATTTCCCATCCACGATATTTACATCATTTCTATTTGCCCTTTTCTCCCATCCTACTCTTTAAATGTCTTTTAACTATCTCTTAAATATATATATTCTTTTGTCCTTTTCTACAATTATACATATATAGGTTTAGAACTGACCATTTAGACTCATGATATATATTGAGGAATTTATCTATAAAACAATTGACTCCCATTTTCTCATCCACCATTAACTGCCCAGAACTCTTCAACCTTGGATATAGTCTTACAAAGCTTTCCCCCAAATATGTTATCATAACAATTGGTATGGCCTTGCATAGGTCTTGTGCCTTTCACCATATTGTTAAGAATTACAGTCTTTTATTTATTTTAAAGCATAATTATGTACATATAAGTTGTTGGTGTATGTTAAAATAAATAAATTTTCAGATATTTGGAAGATTTTATGAACACCAGATGTTAGGAAGTATCATGAAATTTTTCTTTTTCTCCTAGATCATTCATTAAAGATGTAATAATTTTCATGAAATGCATGATGAAAATATTTCTTATGAGTAGTCACAAAATAGATAATCAGAGAATTATTTATTGATTCAAGTAATTCCTTATGAATTACATGATGAAGACAACAGTGATTGAAAACTGACCCAAACATAACTATTAGATATCTATGACTCATATATTTCCTAGAGTTTGCTTAGCTCAAATTCGTAATGAGTTATCATTATAGATGGCCACAGGTCAATTGATTCTGACTGCAGTACTCATCTGCAGTTCTTGTTCTTTCAAGGTTTCAGAGAGGTAAATTCTAGATTATTAGGTAGAAAAGTAAGTTGCCTGAACTCCACATATGTAATAATTATGCTTTCACATTGTCAAGATCACCTCAAAAATCTTGAGACTATGCCAAGAAAATAAAACTATATATCTCTATTGCTTTCTAGTGCAGATAATATGCATTATGAGTTAAATTGTAGTATAGAAATGGCATTGTATTATTGATGAAGGTAAAACAATTTACTTAATTCATCATTTGGGTTCTAAATAACTTTAGATGGAACTTTCAGAATTAAATATCATGTGTAGAGATTATAAATTATTCGATTTGAGAAATACTTTTATGAAACCATATTTATTATGTACTATCTGTTTTGGTTTTGGATTAAAGAGTGAGGCTCAGACTAAATGAAAACATACAATTTATTTTCAGCATTAAAGACATAATGATGGGACTATGAAAGCTGTTCTTCTCATAACTGACTTATTATCTCAAACTTTGAACAAAATGCAGAAACCTAGGCGCTTAAAATACTATTCATGTGGCATTATGGAAGAGGCAAGTATGGATGACACACAGGTCAAGAAGAGATGCCTGATATATCAATGTTGAAATCAGAAGGCAGGGAAACAACACTGACAATGTTTTCAAGAAGGATGTTCTGCCTGAGTTGAACCTTAGTTGCCCAAAGATCTTGATGATCTGGCACTACACACTCCAGGAACAAAGGAGCCAAGTATGCATGGCCTGAAAGTTGGTTTATGAGTTGTATCATGGATAGTCTGAGTTTATAGGCTAATATCGATTTGTCAGTGAGGACATACCATGTATGTCATTTTGGTTCTGAATTATCTCACCCAGGATGATCTTTTCTTGTTCCATCCATTTACCTGCAAAATTTCCAAAGTTCTCATTTTTAAAAGTGGAGTAGAATGTATCACACTTTCTGTATCCATTCTTCTGTTGAGGGATATCTGTGTTGTTTCCAGCTTCTGGTTATTATAAATAAGGCAGTAATGAACATAGTGGAGCATGTGTCCTTGTCAAATGTTGGAGTTACTTTTGGGTATATGACAAGTTGTGAAAGAGCTGTATCTGCAGGTAGAACTATTTCCAATGTTCCAAGGACCCACCAGATTAATTTCCAGAGTGTTTGTAACAGATTTCTATCCCATCAGTAATGGAAGAATGTTCCTCTTTCTCCATATCCTCACCAGCATCTACTGTCCCTTGAGGTTTCAATCTTTGCCATTCTGACTGGTGTAAGGTGGTATCCCAGGATCATTTTGATTTGGATTTCTCTAATGACTAAGGATGTTGAACTTTTTTTAGGTGCTTCTCGGCCATTCAAGATTCCTCACCTGAGAATTCTGTTAAGCCCTATACCCCATTTATAAATTGGGTTTTCATTGGGTTATTTGATTTTTTGGAGGTTAACTTTTTGAATTCGTTATATATTTTGCATATTAGCCCTCTATTGGATGTGGGGTTGGTGAACTTTTTTTTTTCAATATGTAGGCTGTTTATTTGTCCTATTGAATGTTTCTTTTGCCTTACAAAAACTTTTCAGTTTCATGAGGTCTGATTTATCAATTTTTTATCTTAGAGCCTGAGCCATTGGAGTTCTGATTAGGAAATTTCCCACTGTGCCAATGAGTTCACATCTCTTTCTTACTTTCTCTTATATTTGATTCAGAGTATCTGGTTTTATGTTGAGGTCCTTGATCCACTTGGATTTGAGCTTTGTGCAAGGTGATAAATATTTTCAGTTTTCTACATACAGACTACCAGTTGTACCAGTACCACTTATTGAAGATGCTTTCATTTAAAAATTTATTTACATTTCAAATATTATCCCCTTTCCTGGTTTCCCTTCTGCAAAAACCCCTATCCCATCCCCTGTTACCCTGCTTCAATGAGGGTGCTAAACCACCACCTACCCACTCCTGCCTCACTACCCTAGCATTCCTCTACACTGGGGCATCAAGCCTTCACAAGACCAAGGGCCACTGATGCCAGATAAGGCCCTTCAACACTTTCAGTCCTTCCTCCATTGGGGTCCCTGTGCTCAGTTCGATGGTTGGCTGCGAGCATCCACATCTGTATTGATCAGGATCTGGTAGAGCCTCTCAGGAGACAGCTGTATCAGGCTCCTGTCAGCAAGCTCTTGTTGGCATCCACAATAGTGACGACTGGGTTTGGTGGTTGTATATGGGATGGATGTCCAGGTAGGGCAATATCTGGATGGCCTTTCCTTCAGTCTCAGCTCCATACTTTGACTCTGTAAGTCCTTCTATGTGTATTTTGTTCTACCTCCTAAGAAGGATTGAAGTATCCACACTTGTCTCCCTTCTTGAGTTTCATGAGTTTTGTAAATTGTGTCTTGGGTAATCCAAGCTTCTGGGCTAATATCCACGTATCGGTGAGTGCATATCATGTATGTTCTTTTTTGATTGGGTTACCTCACTCAGGATGATATTTTCTAGTTCCATCCATTTGCCTAAGAATTTTGTGGATTCATTGTTTTTAATAGCTGAGTAGTAAGAACTCCATTGTGTAAATGTACCACATTTTCTGTATCCACTCCTCTATTGAGGGACATCAAGGTTCTTTCCAGCTTCTGGCTATTATAAATAATGCTGTTATGAAAATAGTCGAACATGTGTTCTTATTACATGTTGAACATCTGTGTAGTATTCATTCTGTTTCTATTTTATGAAACACTTTGAGGAGTGTTGGCATTGACTCTTATTTGAAGGTCTGGTAGAATTCTATACTAAAGCCATCTGGCACTGGGATTTTTTGTTGAATAGTCTTGCCTGCTTTGAGTGGTATCATTTTGTAGACATAGGATTCTGGACTATTAAAAAACTGGAAAGCCAGGTGTGGTGGTGCATGCCTTTAATCCCAGCACTTGGGAGGCAGAGGCAGGCAGATTTCTGAGTTCAAGGCCAGCCTGATCTACAAAGTGAGTTCCAGGACAGCCAGGGCACACAGAGAAACCCTGTCTCGAAAAACCAAGATCATAAATAAATAAATAAATAAATAAATAAATAAATAAATATTTTTTAAATGGAGAAAGTTATCCGATCTCTTGCAAATATGCATTATTGCACTCTGCTTTTGATTGTGAATGTAATATGATTAGCTCTTACAGACCCCACTACTGTGACTTCTTTAGACAATGGTTGACTTTAACAGTGAGTTGTGAACCACATGTGAACCCTTCCTTAAGTTGCTTTTGTCAGATTATTTTAAGAGAGCAACAGAAAATAGAGCTAAGTAAGCCAATAGGGTTTTGTTTTATTTAATTTTAGTTATTTATGAGAATTCAGTCAAAATGTTGCATATAACTTTAAAAATATGCTAGCTCTTTCTCGAGAACTCTGGTTGAGCTCCCTCAACCTCTTGCACCTAGCTCCTTCAAGCTGCCAATGGCCACCCTGGATTGTTCCTTTCTTCTTCCCACATGGAAAACACCAGACAGCCTTAATATTTTAAAACTGGCCAAATATTTCAATGGCTTGGCAAAGAATATGCTTCCCCATCCTTCTTGGCCTCTGCCCATGGCAGAGGCTACAAACTATAGGTTCCCTGATATCTTTATGTGTGCTGCTTCCTCGGCTCCACCACCTACTCTGCCTCGTTCCTCTTGTTCCCTTTTCTTCCTCATGGGATCTAGAAGTTCCAACTTTTTTCCTTTGCCCAGCAATTGGCTTTTCTCTCCTTTATTGACACAATCAAGATCCAATTAGGGAATCAATACCTCCTCCGACAAATTATCTATTAAGAATGTTACAGAACCGCCGGGCGTGGTGGCACACACCTATAATCCCAGAACTCGGGAGGCAGAGGCAGGTGGATTTCTGAGTTTGAGGCCATCCTGGTCTACAAAGTGAGTTCCAGGACAGCCAGGGCTATACAGAGAAACCATGTCTCGAAAAACAAAACAACAACAACAACAACAACAACAACAACAACAACAAAAAGAGTGTTACAGAACCTAGGAATATTAGAAGATTTTCCACATACATACTCCAAAAATGAAGAGCAAATCCTAACTAGAAATATATACCAGTATTGATCACTGACAATATTAGAAGTACAGATTAAGGATATCAACAAATAGCTTTATTTTGGTATTAATCCAGGGATTGCTGGAGAAAGAAAACTTTTTCCTACAAGTTAAACATTGGTTAAGTATATAAATAGTCCAAGGGGAAATAACAATGAAGGGCAGCAGAGTAAAATTAGAGACTGTGACAATAAAAGCATAGAAGAATTTTAAGAAGAGATTTGTATGAAAAAAATGGTTTGCATACCAGAATGTTGAGCTGAGTTTGAGGAAGGAGAGTGCATACAACCTCAAATGATCTCATTGTGATAGGATTAAATGGTTTGAAGGAATGATAAAATCCAATATGAATCTCTGATCACTCAGTTGAAGAATAATATTCAAGCTATCAACATATCATAACTAAAATATTAGATGTCAGGGTTAAAGTTAGTTGAAATAATGATAAAACAGACAGAAAATTAAGATAAATTCAGTGTAAAAGTCATAGTTATCAGTTGTGTTTGGAATTACACATGACATAATATTGCCCTCTCAAGGACTGGAAATGTGTTGGTATTTATAGATTTACTCATTTTCAAAAACAAAGGCCATGCCAAACTAGATGGAAAAAAGTCCATTTATCCTCAACAGAAAGTACTATAGGCAAATTGGAAAGGTGGTCTTCCCTAGTACACCAACTGGCTGTCTAGTGCAAAATGTATGGTCAGGTATCATTATACAGACCGAACAGGTTATACTAAGGAATGTATATATATATGCACACCCAATAATAATTGTTAAAAAGGAAAAAGAAAAGTCATAAACTTGAGCAGGAGAAGAGAAGGGCATATGGGGTTCTGGTTGGAGGAAAAGAAAGAAAGAAATATGATTAAATTATAATATCAAAATGAATATTAATTAAAATCAAAGGGTTTTGTATAAAAAATATAGAATAGGAAGAAAAATCACATGAAATACATTTGTAATTTCTAAATAGTTGTTTATCCTCAGCTATGTCTGCCACTGAAATTATTACCATACACATCTATTATATTTTTGGTACTAAAGAAGTAGGCAGCTGGGCGGTGGTGGCACACACCTTTAATCCCAGCACTCAGGAGGCAGAGGCAGGCGGATTTCTGAGTTCGAGGCCAGCCTGGTCTACAAAGTGAGTTCCAGGACAGCCAGGGCTACACAGAGAAACCCTGTCTTGAAAAAAACCAAAAAAAAAAAAAAAAAAAAGAGAGAGAGAGGGAAGTAGGCATTTCAGTTTTCCTTGTTTCAACTAAGATTAGCAGTCACATATCTAAATCAACCAACTGTAGAATAGATATGTCAGCTTTGATTATATAACAAATCTTCATTAAAATAAAATTTATATCCAGTTTCTATACCCAGATGCTTGAATTTACTTATATTATCATTAAGTGATCCAATAAACACAATTGTATTTTAGAAAACATAGAGACCATGTTATAACATTACAATAACTTTTATTTCAATGTTGAGCTTTATATCATGTTTCTCAAAAACTTAAGAATTTTCACAATATAATCTGTGTATTAGTTAAGGTTTTACTGATGTGAACAGATACCATGACCAAGGCAAGTCTTATAAAGGATATTTAGTTGGAGCTGGCTTACAGATTAAGAGGTTCAGCCCATTATCATCAAGTCAGGAACATGGCAATATCCAGGAAAGCATGCTACAGGAGAAACTGAGAGTTCTACATCTTGATCTGAGGCCTTATATTAGAATACTGGCTCCAAGACAGCTAGGACAAGGGAATTAAAGCCCACAGCCACAAAGCCACACCTACTCCAACAATGCCAGATCTCCAAACAGTGCCACTCCCTTGGCCAAGCATATACAAACCATCACAATCCATTAACAAGAAAGAAATAGATAGATTTTATTATGTCTATGAAACAATAAGGTGAAAGTGTTTTATTATGAACACTATAAAGCAAATAATAAGGTAACAACAAATCAAGTAGAATGCTTAACTGAAATGCTTAAACTCTACAGCTGTGAAGGTTCAGATAGTTAAAGCAGATTCTTCTTGTTCCTACAGGCATTTCTACTTTCTCCAGATGCTTTATTTGAATCGTTATCTTTAAGAGAATCCATTTGGTATCTAGGGAAAGATTGGCTACATTCTCTATGAACTTGGTGGGAAAGCCAAAGTATATTTTTCTTCTGAATCAATTTCTGCTGTAGTTTTACATAAGACATATTTTTCAGTGTTTCTGTTTTAGTAGACCAAAGCAGCATCTAGACTACTGTTTGCTTTCCTGGGAAATCAATAAAATCAGAAAGTGATGGAAAAGGCATCTGCATGCAAATCTTTCAGCTAAAGTCTCAAGATAGCATGAGAAGTAGAGAGTGATTCTGTACCATCTCTGAGTGGTGTAAAATAACAGGCATTTAAGAATAACCAATGAGGAGCTAGGAAAGATAATGTATGGAAAATAGGGATTAGATCCTGATAAAGCATTGAGTAGTAACTAGAAATTGATTTTTAAGAATGACAGTGATTGCAATACAATGTAGCTGTTAGAATTGTTAGAATTGTTCTCAGTGAATTTTAATAAAATATAATTGAATTGGGAAATTCTCTAATAAAAAAAATAGAGAACACTCCACAATAGATAGATAACACAGAAAGTGAAGTAGAAAATCTAAGAGAATCATCACAGTTGAAATTCAATGCATAACCACAGAAACTCTAAATGCTTTTAAGGATCTTTGATAAATCTAGGATGAAGATCAGGTTAGTGTCAAAAGGCAAAATCTTACAGAATGGAAGAAAGACTCAGACATTTCTGCCATTAGCATCAAAGATTTTAACATCCCTCCATCAGTAACTTGCTGACCACAGGCTCAGGAACACCACACATAACGTAGTCTGCACCACAGCAGATCCAGGCTCCTGACATTTAGATATGACACTCAGGGAACAATACTACTACATACATCCTTCTGACCACTGACACAAATAAGCTATTAAATACACCTTAACATATTCAAAAGAAAAACTACTTCATGAAATTTGCAGGCTCTAGCCTTCATTTTACAAATTAAGGTGGGAATCAGGCTTACAGGAAATCACCTGAATGCTGACTCATTCCTTTTTGGGAACCCCTCCTAGGAGAACGGTATTAGAATCAAATTACAAATAACTCCAGGGTTACCTGCAACAGCAATTCTCAAACTCATGTGGAACAACAAAAAATCCAGGATATCGAAAACTAATATCAACACTAAGAGAACTTCTGAGGGAATCACCATTCCTGACCTCAAGCTGTACTACAGAGAAATAGTGATAAAATCCCCATGATATTGGCAAAGAGACAGGCATGTAGGTCAATGGAATAGAATTGAAGACTCAGAAATAAAACCACACACTTAAGATCACTTGATCTTTGACAGGGAAGCTAAAACCAGCCAGTGGAAAAAAGCATAATCAACAATTGGTGCTGGCTTAAGTGGAGTTCAGCATGTGAAAGAATGCAAACTCACCCCTTCTATCCTTCTTTCTCTCATATCTAGTGATCATGGATGAAACCAGGGGGATAAAGAGTGAGAAAGAGAACCCACAAACTAACAAAGACCAGCTACAAGCAAAGAATAAATGAGAGAGAAATTCAGTTTCTCTCTCTCTCTGTCTCTCTCTCTCTCTCTCTGTTTCTGTCTTTCTCTTTCTCTCTCTCTCTCTCTCTATCTCTTTCTCTCCCCCTCTCTCTCTCCTTCTCTCTCCTATCCTATCCTTCTTTCTCTCCTATCTAGTGATGGGGTAAAATGGGAGATAAAGAGTAGGAAAAAACTCCACAAAGTAGCAAAAGCCAGGTACAATGCTTAAAGCCCTTTTATAGGTGACAGTGTGTTAAGATCTCACTATTGATTTTTGTGATTACAAAGGTAAACACTTAGTCTCCCAGAATGGTAAGCAGACTTGCTACAATATGATATTTGAAATCAATAGAAGAAATTTCACTATTGTGTGTAATAGCTACTACCAGATGCTCTCTCCTACATATTCCATAAAAAAAGATTCATCTATGCTTTTCTCTGCTTCTGAGACTTAACAGGTCCTATAACCTCCAACGTAGCGGAGCATGTTATTCTATGCCACTTGAATTTACATTCTTAGACCTTAGTCACCGATAATAGCTTTGAAAGAACTATCTCATTTAAACTAGAGCAAAAATTGACTTATAGCATAATAATACAATGGACACTATGTGTATACATATATGTGCATGTACACACACATACACATGCATGTTAGCACACACATGCATAAATGAGCAAACATGATTTCTAAAACATATTAATGAATGTCACAGAAACTTAGGAAAAAGATCCAAGCCCAAAATACAAAATGTATTATGTGATTTCATTAACACAGAATAAAAGACAAAGTGGATTTAATTCTTAGTATCAGAAGGTTGAAGAATATTGGTAATCCGCATGGAAGAAAAAAGGAAAAGGAAATGGGTGGTAAAATGTTCCTTTGGAATGTCCAAGTTATTCCATATCTTGAATTCCTTGGTGATTACGTTGTTTCTGTTCTCCATGTAGCAATTTTTGAAACTTGTCTTTTGTGTAGTTTAGGTTTATGTACTTTTCCACGAGCATGGTGTATTTCAATGAAATGTTTACTTACATTTGAAAATAAAGATTTAAATTGTTTGGTTTAAAAAAACAGGTCTTATCCCAGAGCTCAGGTCCTCTTGTCACTATTTTCTCATAAGCGCTGCATTGGGGACACTAATGTGTTTTTAAGACAAAGAGTTGTTTTTGCAGATTCTTATATTTTAGTAGGAAAAAGATAAGTTGTTTATTTTGAAAAATTGATTTACATTCCAAGGGATTATGTAATTTCTGGGCTAATAAGGGAACGGTCCTTGTCACAATAATAAATGGCCTCTGTGTGTCCACACTGTGTTACCAAAACATCCTGTCATAAAATTCTTTTTAGGTTTTGGGGTTAATTAATGCTTCTTTTAAAGTTAGGCAGTGTAGCTGAAACCCCTGGGATTTTTTGTTGTTGTTGTTTGTTTTGGTTTGGTTTTTTGTTTTTTTTTTATTTCAAGTTTGAAAGTGAGTTCCTGACCCATAGTCCTCAAAATCATGGTGGTTTGAGGTTTTTATTCTATTACAGGCACATTTTATTATTATTATTATTATTATTATTATTATTATTATTATTATTATCATCATCATCATCATCATCATTATCATCATCATCATCGTCATCATCTTTATCACTATTAATCTCTTTTTACAAACCAGTTGTTATCACCCTAGTGATCTATGCTCTGACTGTTCCTCATCTCATTCCTCCTTGCTCATCTCCAAGACGATCTCCCCACCCCCACTCCAACAGACCTCCCAACACTCTGAAGCCTCAAGTCTCTCTAGGGTTAGGTGCATCTTCTCTCACTGAAGCCAGACCAGGCAGTCCTCTGTTGTATATGTGTCTAGATCCTCATATCAGCTAGAATTTGCTGCCTGGTTAGTGGCTCAGTGTCAGAGAGATCTCAGGGGTCCAGGTTACTTGAGATGGCTGGGTGTTCCTTTGGAGTCGCCCTCCTCCTCCTCAGCCTCTTCCAGCTTTTCATTATCTCAACCACAGAGTTACCTGGCTTCTGTCCATTGATTGGGTGTAAAAATCTGCATCTGACTCTTTCAGCTGCATTCTGGGCCTCTCGGGCATAATAGGCTTCTGTCTGTGATCACACCATTGCATCAGTAACAGTGTCAGGCCTTGGTGCCTCCCAATTTGGGCTGGCCACTGATCTTCCTTTCCCTCAATCTTTTCTCCACTTTTGTCCCTGAAGTTCTTTTAGACAGGAACAGTTCTGGGTCTGATTTTTTTGCCTTGGGGATGGTAGCCCCATCCCTCCACTTGATGCCCTGTCTTTCTACTAGAGATGGACTTTATAAGTTCCCTCTACCCACTGTTGGGCATTTCCTCTAATGTCCCTACCTTGGAGACTTAAACACCTCTTACCTCCCAAGTCTCTGGTCCCCCCCCCACTCCTACTTCCTGAGGTTGCTTATCTCCATTCATTCAGCTGGCCCTCAGGGCTTCCTACCAGTTCCTGCCACCACAATATCAGACCATGTTCTCTTTTTCACCTCTCTGTTCTCTCTCTGACCCAGGTTCCTCCCTCCCTCTGCCCCTGTGATTGCTTTGTTCTCTCTCTCAAATGGGATTTTGGCATCCTGACTTAGGCCCTTCAGCTTGTTAACCTTCTTGAGTTCTGTGTATTGTATCCTAGGTGTTCTGTACTCTTTTTAGCTAATATCCATTTATTAGTGAGTGCATACCATGCATGTCCTTTTGGATCTGTCTTATCTCACTCAGCATGATATTTTCAAGTTCCATCCATTTGCATGCCAAAGTCATGATGTCCTCATTCTTAATAGCTGAAGAGTATTCCATTGTGTAAATGCACCACATTTTCTGTATCCATTCTTCCTTTGTTGGACATCTGGGTTTTCTTCAGCTTCTCCCTATCACAGAAAAGGCTGATATAAACATAGTGGAACATGTGCCTTTGTGCCATGGTGGGGCATCTTTTGGGTATATGCCCAAGAGTGGTATAGGTGGTTCATCAGGTAGATCTATTTCCAATTATCTGAGGAACCTCCAGATTGATTTCCAGAGTGGTTATACCAGTTTGCACTCTGACCAGCAATGGGGAGATGTTCCTATTTTTCCACATCCTCTCCAACATGTGTCGTCACCTGAGTTTTTTTATATTAGCCATACTGATTAGTGTAATGTGGGATCTCAGAGTCATTTTGATTTGCCTTTCCCTGCTGACTAAGAATTTTGAACATTTCTTTAATTGCTTCTCTTGGCCATTCAAGATTCATCTGTTGTGAATTGTTTAGTTCCATACCTCATTTTTGATATGGTTGTTTGTTTGGGTTCAGTATATATATAGGATATTAGCCCTCTATCAGTTGTGTGGTTAGTAAAGTTTTTTTTCCCAATTTCTAGGTTGCCAATTTGTCTTATTGCATATGTTCTTTACCTTATAGAAGCTTTCCAGTTTGAGGAGGTCTCATTTATCAATTCTTGATCTTAGAATCTGAGCCACTGGAGTTCTGTTTAGGAAATTTCCTCCGTGCCAATGAGTTCTAGGCTCTTTCCCACTTTCTCTTTTATTTGATTCATCATATATGGTTTTATGTTGAGATCTTTGATTCACTTGGACTTGAGTTTTGTGCAAGGTGACAAATATAGATCTTTATTTATTTTTCTACTCACAAATTGCTAGTTAGACCAGCACCATTTATTGAAGATGCTTTCTTTTTTCCATTGTACACTTTTGGCTTCTCTGTCAAAGATCAAGTATCCATAAATGTGTGGATTTATTTCTGGGTCTTCAATTCTGTTTTATTGATCAACCTGTCTGTGTCTGTACCAATTCCATGTAGATTTTATCACTGTTTCTCTGTATTACAGCTTGAGGTCAGGGATATGGAATACCCCAGAGGTTTTTTTATTGATAAAAATTGTTTTTGATACCCTGGGTATTTTGTTTTTCTATATGAAATTAAAAATTGCTCTTTCCATGTCTTTGAAATTTTTCTTGGAATTTTGATGGGGATTGCATTGAATACATAGATTGCTTTTGGTAGGATAGCCATTTTTACTTTGTTAATCTGTCCAGTCTATGAGCATGAAAGATCTTTCCATCTTCTGAGATCTTGTTTCATTTCTTTTTTTCAGAGATTTGAAGTTCTTGTGTTACAGATCTTTCACTTGCATGATAAGAGTTAGATCAAAATATTTTATATTATTTGTGCCTATCATAAAGAGTATTGCTTCCTTATTTTTTCTCAGTCTGTTTATCATTTGTATAAAGGAAAGCTACTGATTTGTTTTGGATAATTTTATATCTAGTCACTTTGCTGAAGTTGTTTACAACTGTAGAATTTCTGTGGTAGAATTTTTGATGTTGCTTATGTGTACTATCGTAACATCTGCAAAGAGTGATTCTTTGACTTCTTCTTTGCCAATGTGTATCCCTTTTATCTCATTTTGTTGTCTTATTGCTCTAACTAGAACTTCAAGAACTATATGTGAAGACAAGGAAAGAGCCCTCCTTGTCTAGTCCCTCATTTTTGTGGGGTTGCTACAAGTTTCTCTCCATTTAATTTGATATTGGCTGTTGCTTTGCTGTATATTGCTTTTAATATGTTTAGGTATGGGTCTTGAGTCCCTGATCTTTCTAATTCTATTACTTTTAACATTAAGAGATGTTTTATTTTGTCAAATGCTTTTCCAGGATCTAATGAGATAATCATGTGGTTTATTTTTGCTCGTTTATATAGTGGATTACATTAATGACTTTTTGTATATTGAACCAACCCTTCATCTATTGGAAGAAGCCTACTTGATTATGGTGAGTTATCTTTTTGATGTGTTCTTGGATTCAGTTTTTGAGAATTGTATATAGTATTTTTGCATCAGGATTCATAAGTGAAATTGGTTTGAAGTTCTCTTTTTTGTTGGTCCTTGTGTAGTTTAGGTATCAGAATAATGGAGGCATTTTAGAATAAATTAGAGTGTTCCTTTGGTTTTTTTGTTTTGTTTTGTTTTGTTTTTGTTTTTCTATTTGATGAAATCATTTGAAAAGTATTAGTTTTGGACCTTCTTTGAAGGTCTGATAGAATTCTTTACTAAAGCAATCTATCCCTTGGCTTTGTTTTTGGTTGGGAGGTTTACAATGGCCTCTATTTCCTTAGGGGTTATGGGCCTTATTGGTGCACTTTAGCATACACCATTCATAAACATTAACTATTCTGTTGTTCTCAGTTAAAATTCACTTTCTTGCTTATAGCAAATAAAATGTTGGACCATCTTAAGTTAAAATGCAGCGTCAGTGGTGTGCATCTGAACTTGGATGCTTAGGTTACTGAAATGCCAATTTTACAAGTGACTACATGATAGAATCTTCCCTATTAACCAACACAACAGACTGGATTGGAATCCATGAACTCTTTTTTTGTTTGTTTTTGTTTTTGTTTTTGTTTTTTTCGAAACAGGGTTTCTCTGTGTAGCCCTGGCTGTCCTGGAACTCACTTTGTAGACCAGGCTGGCCTCGAACTCAGAAATCCGCCTGCCTCTGCCTCCTGAGTGCTGGGATTAAAGGCGTGTGCCACCACACCCGGCTAGAATCCATGAACTCTTAACATGAATACTTTTCATTAATCTTGAGACAATGTAGAGAGTCTTTATTTTTTTTTCCTACTTTAATGAATTTATAGTTGTCAGTTCCATCTTTAAAATGTAAAAGGAAACAATTATATATACAACAGTAGACTGAAGCCCTGGTGCTTTGTCTTATATTTTGAGACAATTACAGGAAGTCGACATCATTTCATGATTAGAACATGTAGAAGTCTCAGATTTGACATTTGCAATATTAAGGTAGTTTTTAGACCCAGAAATATAGGCAGCAAGTTTTAGCATAAGTCTCTTGGGCTGCAAACTAAGTGGAAGAATGCTATGGTACTGAGTTTCCCCCACCCCCACCCCCGCGTCTCTTGCTATGGTACTGAGTTTTCCCCAGTCTCTTCCAAAAAGTCAATTCTGATACCTAATGGTTTTCTGGTGCCTAAGTTCTTACTCATCATATCCTATGAACTGTCTTATTCTCAAGCTCAGTTTTCCTTGACAACTGTTTTGTTTTTATTTTTTGGATTTTTTTTCCCTCTCT
>LR749939.1:272477-298505 GCA_902729485.2 Mus minutoides | reverse complement strand
CCCGGCCCTGCTCCCCTACCCACCCACTCCCACCCCTTGGCCCCGGCGTTCCCCTGTATTGGGGCATATAAAGTCTGCATAACCAAGGGGCCTCTCTTCCCACTGATGGCCAACTAGGCCATCCTCTTCTATATATGCAGCTAGAGACGTGAGCCCAGGGGGTACTAGTTAGTTCATGGTTATTCTTCCACCTATAGGGAAGAATGGTTATTCTTCCACCTATAGACCCTTTTTTTTTTTTAAACATACTAACTTTCTGAGTCTCAGTTTCTTCATCTGTGAAATGTAGATAACAGCTTTTATTCCACTGACCTCACTCATTGTTGGGAAGAAGTAAAGTCAATTTCAGTGCTCAGTGAACACCCACTGAATAACTTAAAGGTGCTACTCAAACCAAGACTACATTTTTCAAGTCATGGCTAACAGATATCTATGTCTGACTCAGTCACTGACGTATCTTGAATCTTGTAAGAAACAAAAAAGCTTTAGACTCTAAGAAAAGTACCTGTCTTGTTTGGATGAAGGTGATTTACAATGGCTGCCAAATACTTTGTTTCTGATATTTGTAGAATTAAAAAATGAAGACAGAAAGAAAACAAAGTGGCAATAATACCTTTCCTACAATCTAAAGTCCTGGCAATCACTGTATTGAAATATATCATGCTAGTATAGAGAAGGGTTTTAGTTGAAAATGTGCTAAGGGAAGGGTCACCCAAGGCCACTTGCTAAAGGACATTGGCTATGGTGCAGTTACTTCTAAGTAACTTGCAGCAACATTTCCCCATGACCTTACAATTTGGCTCCCATTGCCAGTGGGCACGACTCTTTCAGTCTCTACTGTTTCCAGCATGTAGCCATGTTCTCCACCCTTATTTGCTGGTTCCTGACTGCCAAAGCTTTGAGGTTTCCAAAAGGAAAACATAGACAGGGTCCTTTCCAAGTGACTGATGTGAAATCTCAAATCATATGTTCTATTTATTAGACTTGAGGGCACAACTGTGGCGATGTGTTGTGGAGAAGCTCTTGGTTGTTTACAGTAGAATGACATGTATACTTTAGGCCAAAGTCATGCTTTTGGAGTTCCCCAAATTTTTCTTGAGATCTCCCTGACTGATTATCAGCAACATTATGATAGATGTTGAGCTCCACACAGTTCCCAGTCACTGATTGAGAGCACACCCTGCATGAGGGCAGAGGCAAGTTGAAACACCTGACTTTAGTGTAACAGGAGAATTATTGCTCCTATATGCTTTACCAGAAGTTTTTAGGAAATGAAAGATTTATACTGAAAAATAGAAAATACCGTTATTTCCTCTCTATTATTTATATGTCACACATTTGTTATTAAATCAGACTTTATATATTATAAATTATTTTTTCAAAATTAGTATCCAGTAACTTCTGGTTATATTCAAAAACAAATGTTGAAAATTATATATATAGATTAAAAACAAAAAACAGGGAGGGGTACAGAAGGAATACCAAAACAGTAACAACCACCTAATGGGTTAAAGGTTCAGTACAGGTTCAGTACAAGGCAATACTAATTTTTCAGTACAAACAGATATATTTACTCTAGAGGAACAAAGGGCATGGAACAAGAGACAAAGCCAGGAGATAGAGGACTAGGAACAAGGAGAAGAAAGCAAGATATTTGTGAACTGATAAAAGGTTGCCTCTGTATTGAGAAGAGAGAGAAGTGGTCCACAGAAATGTGACTGTTTATAAAGGTAAAAGGGGAACACCTGTGTTAAGATGAAGTATTTAATTTTAATTGGGCATGTTAATTAGGTGAGCCAAATGTGGGCTTTTATTGCTGGACTTCTGTACTTTGATATCTGAAACTTGATAGTCAGCCTCAGGAGAAGGAAGTGGTTTAATAATGGAATAAACATGGGTAGCTATCTTTAGGAATGTAATCTAATGGTTTTTAGCAAGGCAAAGGGAATAAGATAGAAGGGCCAGGCCTGCCAAAGCCATGTTTGCCATGCATGAGCCAGGCAAAGTTCCTACAGTAGACATATTTTCCCTCACCTCCCCAGGAGAGTATGATAACATAGCTAGCCAATAGAGACATGGCTAAAGAGCATTTCAGGGAGCAATGTCTGATAATGCTTTCAAACCCCACACTGACTTTCCCTGCAGAATTTCTGAATCAACCTCAATTTAACTTAGCTCTTTGATAAGAAAGCAAGTCCAGTTGTTCACATCATAAGTCTTACTTGACCACTGTCTTAGTCAGGGTTTCTATTCCTGGACAAATATCATGACCAAGAAGCAAGTTGGGGAGGAAAGGGTTTATTCAGCTTACACTTCCATACAGCTGTTTATCACCAAAGAAAGTCAGGACTGGAACTCAAACTGGTCAGAAAGCAGGAGCTGACGCAGAAGCCATGCAGGGATGTTCTTTACTGGCTTGCTTCCCCTGGCTTGCTCAGCCTGCTCTCTTATAGAACCCAAGACTACCAGCCCAGAGATGGTCCCACCCAAATGGGGCCTCTCCCCCTTTGATCACTAATTGAGAAAATGCCCCACAGCTGGATCTCATGGAGGCACTTCTGCAACTGAAGCTCCTTTCTCTGTGATAACTCCAGCCTGTGTCAAATTGACACACAAAATTAGCCAGTACAACCACTGAATATTTTATACCTTTCTATATTTCAGTTTTATAAGCCCTCAGCCAATTTTTTATTTCTAATTCTGTTTTGAATTTTTAATTTTTACTAGAATATATTTCTTTGTGTTTTGTTTGTGACATTACAAATGTAAAGCATTTTCAAACTGCCTTTGTTTTTAAGACAGTATTTTGGCCTTGAAAGTTTTATTTAGATGTGGTAATCTGAAAATTAACTTCCCTTATTCCCTCCCCAAACAAACTTGAGCCAAATACTTTCCACATTTTCATTATAACACTTCCTTATTTGATTGGATTTTTAAAGACTCATCTTTTGAGTCTTAAGCAAAATGCCCTTTCTTAAAGAAATTCTCTTTCAAATCCTGGACTCATTAATAGTCATTCAGAAATAATATGTTTTTGTCTTGACATTTGCACCCCTTTAGATTTTGCTTATTGTCAGTCTGCATTATCCCTGGGCTTGAGCCTTGGTAGCTTCAGTGAAGAGCAGCGGACTTTTCGGGGCAGGCGCCATGCTTGCTTTGGGCACTACTTGATTTTCTGTTTCTAATATTGCACCTGATGTGTAGTTGTAGATCAGAAATACTTTTATGGGAAAGTGAAGATTGAAAAGCACTAGCATCGGTTTGGCACAGACTTCCCTAAATTAAGCCCTGCAATCTTGATGATTCCCAAAGCAAATTCAGGACATTTATGTCCACCAGCTGACAAGATAAAGATGTCAAGAAAGCAAAATAGAACAAAAAATATGGTTTTTCACCAACTGACAATATTTTTATGATAAATTAACTATTTTAGCCTTTTCAAGCTGTGCAGAATATGAGACTATGTAGAAAGATTTGTGTTTTGTACACCTGTCACCTTAATTGCCAGTTTTAAGTGAAATAGCTTTGGAATCTAGCCCTATGCATTAATTTTGGTGCTCAGAGGTTCAAATCTGTAGACTCTGGCTGAATGGCTAATTCTTCACTATAAGATGCAAAGTAGGAATCCAGAAATACCAATCTTACTGCGCTTAGAGTCTGGTAACAAAGAGCTGTCAATACAAATTTTGGAGACTTCTCTGAATTGGTCCTTATAGAGAGAAGAACACAGTTTTGAAATGGTGTGCTTTCTATTGATTTCATACTAATTACTCAAATATTATCAGTAGACATTATTGGAATACTCAATAATAATTAAATGAGAAAAAAAGGGCCAAAGATTAAAAACAATAGAGACAGAAAATCCTTAAAACTGCTAAACATTTCTAAAGCCATTTTCAAGGCAATTGTCTCTTATTATTAGCGAGAATAGACTAAGACACAACAGCCCAGTCTATGAAATGAACTACTAGTTGAGACAAAATAGTTGTCTACATATCTCTTTGATAAATATAAAATATACGATGCTTTCTCCTTTCTTTTAAAAAACTTTCTTTTCCTCCCTTTTTTTCTTCCCTCTAAACTCTCACATATATCCCTGCTTGCTTTCTATAAAATTCTTCAGCTCTTTGTTCTTTAATTTCTACTGCAGTTATATATATATATATATATATATATATATATATATATATTCATTCCTAAATATAATCTGCTCAGTCTACATAATGTTACTTACATATGTTTTCAAGGATATGTACTGGGTATTTGATATCAAAATAGTGAGTTCTTCCCATGAAGAAAACTATTTCTCTCACTTTCAGCATTTCTTCGTTTCATGAATTTCTTTGTTATCTAGTAGTCCGAAATTGCAAATAAAACTATAATTGACCTTGACTTTTTTCCAAAGAAAAAAATGTGAGGTAATGTACTGGTTCTAAAGAAATATTTCCCAGAAGATTTCACCTCAATCATGCTGATCTCTTCTTAATCACTGGTAATTTCTTAGCTCCAGCTGACTAGCATCAACTGTCACAGCAAAGTAAAGGTTCTGTTCTCTCGATAATCACAGCCAATTCTTAAGATCCAGCTAATGAGAGCTATAGATTCTTCACTCAAATGGCCAATAGCTTCTTTGCCTCACTTGAAACTTTACAAACCAGGTCTTCGCTGTCTGTACTTTTCTCAACAATCTATCCTACCAAGTTCCACAGAACTCTCAATACTCAATGGCTTTTCTAGCTTAAAATTCCAAAGTCCTTTCACAATCCTCCCAAAGACAATTTGGTCAGGTCTGTCATGGCAATACCCACCTCTGGTATCAACTTGTCTTAGTTGGCATTTCTATTCTGTGATAAAACATCATGACCAAAAACAAATTGAGGAGAAAAGGATGCATTTGGCTTACACTTCTATACCATAGATCATCATTGAAGGAAATTAGAACAGTAACTCAAACAGGGCAGGAAACTGGAGGTAGGAGCTGAGGCAGATCTCATGGAGGAATGTAGTTTACTGGCTTGCTCCCCATGACTTGTTCAAACTGCTTCATTATAGAACCCAGAACCACCAGCTTAGGGGTGGTCACATCTATAATAGGCTGGGTCCTCCCTCATCAATTACTAATTAAGAAAATGCCCTACAGTCTTTTTTTTTTAAAGATTTATTTTATTTATATGTAAGTACACTGTAGCTGTCTTCAGACACTCCAGAAGAGGGCGCCAGATCTCGTTACGGATGGTTGTGAGCCACCATGTGGATCCTGGGATTTGAACTTATCACCTTCAGAAGAGCAGTCGGGTGCTCTTACCCGCTGAGCCACCTCACCAGCCCAATGCCCTACAGTCTTGTGTACAGTTTAATCTTATGAAAATATTGTCTCAATTGAGGCTTCCTCCTTTCTGATGATGCTAGTTTGTGTCAAGTTGACATAAAACTAACCAGCACAATTAATTTGTTTGTTCCAGGTGTCAATAGTTTGTTTGTTTTTTTCTTTTTTAGCATATATATTGAAAAGTTAGACAATGTGAACATTAAGAGAGAATTATGGAACAAATGCTTTTTTTCAAACCAATCTCTGTTTTGTGTAATTTGAAAATAGAAGGCTTAAGCCAAAATCTCAGTGTGGATGGGGAAGGGGTTCAAAAACCCTCCCCCTCAATGCAACATTATTGGAGGACTATAAGTTATATTTAGGAGACCCAAGAGTCCACTCATGTGCCATTAGTTAGCCCTGTATCCATGCACATACCAACAGCAGTAAGTAGACTCAGCACTCGGGAGGCAGAGGCAGGCGGATTTCTGAGTTCGAGGCCAGCCTGGTCTACAGAGTGAGTTCCAGGACAGCCAGGGCTACACAGAGAAACCCTGTCTCAAAATACAAAATACAAAAAAAAAAAAAAAAAAAAAAAAAAAAAAAAAAAAAAAAAAAAAAAAAAAAAAAAAAAAAAAAAAAAAAAATTAAAGAATACTTAAAATTGAGAGAGAAAAGTGGTGGGTGGGATAGGGGGGAAAAGAGGGATTGATTTTCTCAAAATGTATTATATGCTTATAATGTATTCCTAAACAATTTGTAATATGTATGGCTTAAAGCTTGCTTGAAAATCTTTGGTTACCCTCTACCTTGGTGCTCTGCTATCAAAATGAACATGTGGCTGAACTTTGGGGACTGATGCCAAACATATGGTATCCACAATCAGCAGTCATATTCTTTGGAATGCTAATTGTAGAGAAGAGCCAAGTAAAGTGCTTAATAAGACACACATGGCCAGTTCAGGATTTCCTAATAGAGTGATTGCTTTAAGGCCTTTGTCATGTAAAACAGAGACATTTTAATGTTGCAAAATATACCAAGATTAAAGAGAGTCTTTATAAAGTTTTATGTATTTTTTAAATGTAAAAATAAAATATAATTTTCACATCTTTATTAAATCTATAAAATCTCACTCCAAAACTGTATGATTGGTGGAAAGGCCTGTAACCATTCTCCTTATTTTAGCCTGAAACTTATTATAGGTGTGTTTTTCCTTTAATTAAATACACAATAAATGTACATAAATAACTGTTATAAATAACTGTTAATGCCATGTTGATTTGAGCCCTAATTATGGAAACAAAGATTTCGGCTGAAAGAAATGCCAAAGATTACCTAGTTTAAATGCTTTATTTGACTTATAAAGAGTAGCAATTTACAAAGTTATATAATTTGTTCAATGAAACATACTGGTAGTTGCTGTAAACCAAAATAAACTTTAATTTAATAACAACAATAATAGTAGTAGTAGTAGTAGTAGTAATATAGTTATTTCTTTCTTGTTAATTTACTTTCTTGTGCAAAATATGTTATCATACAAAAATAACTGAATATGCCAAAAATTTGTATGTTTCAAATCCTCAAATTCATATATTTTCTTGGTATTTAATATGAGACCTTGGAGAAATAATTAAAATTAGTAGAGATCTTGACGGTGAGATCACCACAGCTGAAATGTTTGGTAAGAGAGGAAGAAAGACAGTTTTTTACACATGCTCTGTCATATCATAGGAAGGCCTCCAGCAATAGTAGGATGCTGGAAGAAGGCCCTGGCCAGATCTTTGAGACATGTTTTTGTGCTTCATACCTCGCAGCATAAAACCTTGAAAGAGTCACTTTTTACTATTTCATAAATGAACCAGTCATTGATATCTAGTTTAAACAACTGGAAGAGACCTAATACAACTCATTAGAATGTTGTTGAACTTTACTGTTTGTTTTGCAGAAACAAGAATACTAGTTGAATCTTTGCACAAGGGCTTTGAGGTCTGTTTTCTAGTATTTGTTTGATAAGGTTATCTTACCTCTTTACAAGAAGCTGATTTGCTATGTATAATCATGCTTCAATAGATTAAAAAATTATTAAACTATTATTAACCCCATCATTTCTTTCCCAACAATTCTTCCAAATTATTGTTTTGATCTCACTTATAATGCTAAGTAGATTAAGACTGGCTCAAATCTTTGACCAATGGAAAATCAGTTTGTTACTATACAGGCTATATCATTTTTGTGGTAAATTCATAAGGATTCAGTAGTAAAAAAAAAAAATGTGCTCAGAAATTTCTCATTGTCCCATCTGTGCATGTTTACTTTTAAAATACTATCTGCCTGAAGCATAGTCATTTTTTACTTTTATTTGGCTAAGAAATAATTACTGAATTTATTATAAGTTTGTAATAAACAGTTACAAATTGTTAAATACCAAACTTCTTCAAAGTATTGTACATTAAAGCAGTGAGCAGGCTGAATAATAGCCTGGTGGATAGAGGTACATGCCGTCTGACAACGTGAGTTCAATCTGTGATACCCACATGGTTCCAAGGAAACCAATTCTTTTAGGTTGTCCTCTGAACTCTACACCCACTGAAATTAAGAGATTTAAATATAAAAAAAAAGATCACTTACGTACTTCTAATGATAGAAATACCAGGCCCACTGGGAATGGTTCCCCATTGTTCTATGTGCTATGTTTATTGATGGTTGATGGAGATGGAAGAAACTTGAACTGAAAATTCTAATATGACTTTATGCACATGCTTCACATCTCTACAGAGATTAAGAGAATGGTGTTATCTGCCTCTAAGGGCTATGCCTTTCTATTTCTGTGCTTAGCTGATGTTGGTTAACTGATGTATGACTGGGACCTTCGTTTTTCCTCTAGATTATCCTTGTTCTTTTGTGTTAATGCCTGAACTTCTTGCAGAACTAAACTACCCGTTAATAAAATTGGATGTTCTAAACTTTATTTTGGTCTAAGCTGACAGCTGGCAGTTCTTTACACCAAATTATCAAAGTAGGTCATAAACATTGTCCATATTCCTTGTTGTATGGCAACACTTTTCTGGAGGAGATACAACACACATGCCTACTAACCTCAAATAAGGAGTCCATGATAGACCAAGATATGGGAACTAACAAAGTAAACTTGGAGAACCAATGCATTTCACTGATGCTATTTACAGGAGCATAAATGACTCAGACAGTTGTGTCACTAAAGCCCACACCAGCATGGCTGAGAGCTCACAAAACCTTGAATCCTGTAGCACACTGCATATCCTACAAGGAACTCAATACGGTGGAGAGCATCCCTTCAAGTTCCTCAGTTAGTCTAAACACTGTCTAGGCATACAAGCTGGTTTCTGCATCTTTGGGGCAGCTGGTCAAATCTCAGGGTCAACTTTGAAACTTGTTTACTGAGAATCTTATTTACTACTTGGCTCTTCTGCAAGGGACACTTGGTAACTTCATTGTTTACATTGGCACAGAAGGGTCCTAGTGAGTCTGCTCAGTTTTAGGAACTTTGTGAAGTACTCTATGTTGCTTACTTCCTTTCTGAAAGAGTTTACCTGCAGGGTAAAATGTTTAAATTTCAGAGGAAACTTTTATTGGAGGAAACTGTTACTCAATAATATAGGCAATTATTTGGTGGCTGGTAGAGGGAGAAACTTTTGTATAAAAGAGTACAGCTCTTGGTAAATCAATCATACTCTTCTGAGATATCACATATCCAAGAACATTCAGAGAGAACAAATTGGTCTTGAGGGGATTTAAAAATAAAAGGATACAAAGTTGGGTAGAAAAAGAAAGGAAATAGGAGAAGAGAGTAAATATTATCAAAACACATGTACAAAACTTTCAAAGAACTACTAAAACATATACATTAAAAAGACATAGATTGCTTCCAGTTTGCATCTGCCCTGGGAGTGGGTCATGTGCTACAGCCTTCCACACACCAATCACACCCAGAGATTGCTTGACCCCTCCCTCCAGGAGCTCCTACATGCCCTGGCTCACAGGTGAGTCCACCACTACTGCCCAAATACATGGCCTAACTGGGATCTGCACAGGGCCCAGGAGACACAGGAACCACCACTTAGCCAGAGACACATCCTTTTAGTTACCATTTTTGCCCAGGAACAGAACCCATATTATAGCCCTCCTTACCCCCATCACAGCTTGATCTCCAGAAGGCTAGATATACCCAGGCTCACTAGCTCACAAGAGGGACAGGCTCCAGTCAGAGAGAGCAATGCCAGCAAAAACAAGAGAAAACCAGACAATGAGAGGTTAGCACAAGAACACAGGCAACAGAAACCAATTCTATTTGGCATTATTAGAATCCAGTTCTCCCACCACAGAAATCTCCAGCTACACCAACCTACCTGAAAAGCAAGATTTAACCTAAAATCCCATCTCATGATGGTGATAGAGAACTTTAAGGACATAGATAACACCCTTTAAAAAGTACAGGAAAACACAACCAAACAGGTGAAGGAATTAAGCAAAATCGGGATCAAAAAATGGATATAGAAGCAAGAAAGAAACCACTAAGGGAGACAACTAAGGAGATGGAAAACATAGGGAAGAGATCAGGAGTCATAGATGCAAGCATCACAAGCAGAACACAAAAGACAGAAGAGAGGAGTTCAGGTGTAGAAGATAGCATAGAAAGCATTAACACAACAGTCAAAGAAAATGCAAAATGCAAAAAGCTCCTAACACAAAACATCTAGAAAATCCTGGACACAATGCAAAGATCAGCCCTAAGAATAATACATATAAAAGAGAGTGAAGATTCCCAACTCAAAGGGCGAGTAAACATTTTCAACAAAATTATAGAAAAAAAGTCCCTAACCTATAGAAAGAGATGCCCATAAACATACAAGAAGCCTACAGAGCCCCAAATAGATTGAACCAGAAAAGATTGCTCCCATCACATATTAATCAAAACATAAAATTCACAGAACAAAGAAAGAATATTAAAAGCACTAAGGGAAAATGTCAAATAACATATAAAGGCAGACCTATCAGAATTACACCAGACTTCTCAATAGAGACTCTAAAAGCCAGAAGATCTTGGGCAGATGTCATACAGATTCTAAGATAACAAAAATGACAACACAGGCTACTATACCCAGCAAAACTCTCAATTACCACAGATGATGAAACCAAGATATTCCATTACAAAACCAAATTTACAACAATATCTTTCCACAAACCCAGCCCTACAAAGGAAAATAGTAGAAGAACTTCAATAAAAGGAGGGAAACTACACTCAAGAAAAAGCAAAAAATCATTCTTCTCACAACAAATCCAAAAGAAGAGAGCAACACAAATATAATTCCACCTCTAACAACAAAAGTAGCAGGAAGCAAAAATCATTGGTCCTTAATATCTTTTAACATTAGTAGGCTCAATTTTGGAATAAAAAGATACAGACTAACAGACTGGATACATAAACAAGACCCAGAATTTTGTTCCACACAGGAAACAAATCTCATAGTAAAATGCTAGAAAAAATATTTCCAAGCAAATGATCCCAAGAAACAAGCTGGAGTAGCCATTCTAATACCAAATAAAATTGACTTTCAAACAAAAGTTATCAAAAGATGATGAAATACATTCCATAGTCATCAAAGGAAAAATCTACCAAGATGAACTCTCAATTCTGAGCATCTATGCTCCAAATGCAAAGGTGCCCACAATTAAAAGACAAAATAAAACAAAACAACAACAACAAAAAACCATTCGTAATGCTCAAAGCACACATTGAAACTCACAGAATAATGGTGGGTGACTTCAACATCCCACCCCACTCTCACCATGGACAGATCATGGAAACAGAAACTAAACAGATAGGGATTGAAACTAACAGAAGTTATGAACCAAGTGGATTTAACAGCCATCTACAGAATATTTCACCCTGAAAGCAAAAGAATATACCTACTTCTCAGCACCTCACCCTACTTACCTTTTCTAAAATTGACCACATAATTGGACATAAAACAAGCCTAAACCATTACAAGAAGATTGAAATAATTCAACCCATCCTATCAGATCACTACAGTCTAAGTCTTATCTAGAATAACAACAAAAAAACAACAGAAATTACACCTATACATGGAAGCTGAACAGCTCTCTACTCAATGATAACTTGGTGAAGGAATAAATAGAAAAAAAAAAAAAAGACTTTAGAATTTAATTAAAATGAAGGTGCAACTTATCCAAACTTATGGGGTGCAATGAAAGCAGTGCTAAGAGGAAAACTCATAGCTCTGAGTGCCTCCCAAAAGAAACTGGAGAGAGCATACACTAGCAGTTTAACAGCACATCTGAAAGCTCTAGAACAAAAAGAAGCAAATACACCCAAGACAGGAAAAATCAAACACAGGGCTGAAATCAACCAAGTAGAAACAAAGAGAACTATAGAACAAATCAACAAAACCAGGAACTGATTCTATGAGAAAATCAACATGATAGATAAACCATTAGTCAGACTAACAAGAGGACACAGAAACAGTATCTGAGTTAACAAAATCAGAAATGAAAAGGAAGATATAACAACAGAAACTGGGGAGATTAAAAAAAATCATCAGATCCTACTACAAATGCCTATATAGAACAAATTGGAAAATCCAAATGAAATGGACAGTTTTCTAGACAGAAACCAGATTTGAAAGTTAAATCAGGATCAGATAAAACATGTAAACAGTCCCACAATCCCTAAAAAAATAGAACCATTCATTGAAAATCTCCCAACCAAAAAAACCCAGGACCAGATGATTTTAGTTCAGAATTTTACCAGACCTTCAAAGAACACCTAACACCAATAATTTTCAAACTATCCATATAAATAAAAGGAACACTGCCTAATTCTTTCTGTGTAGACACAATAATTCTGATACCTAAACCACACAAAATCCCAACAAAGAAAGAGAACTTCAAACCAATTTTCCTTCTGAATATCAATGCAAAAATACTCAATAAAATTCTCACAAACTGAATCTAAGAACACATCAAAAGGATTATTCACTTTGATCAAATAGGCTTCATAGCAAGAATGCGGGGATGGATCAGTACATGGAAAGCCATAAACATCCACTGTACAGACTTAAAGAAAAAAAAAACTATGATCTTTTCATTAGATATAGAAAAACCTTTGACAAAATACAACACCCCTTCATATTAAAAATCTTGGAAAGATCAGAAATTCAAGTCCAATATCTAAACATAATAAAAGCAATATAGAGCAAACCAATAACCAACATCTAACTAAATGCAGAGAAACTTGAAGCAATTTCACTAAAATCAGGGACTAAATAAGACTGCCCACTCTCTCTTCATGTATTCAATATAGTACTCGAAGTTCTGGTCAGCACAATTAGACAACAAAAGGAAATCAAAGGGATACAAATTGGGAAGAAGGAAGTCAGGATGTCACTATTTGCAGAGGATATGATAGTATACATAAAAGAACCCAAAAATTCTACCAGAGAACAACATCTTTCACAAAAAGTCAAAAATAATACAAAATATATTGGTGTGACTCTAACCACTCTGGAAATCATTATGGCAGTCCCACAGAAAATTGGACATAGTACTTACCTAAAGACCTAGCTATATTACTCCTGGGCATATACCCAAATGATGCTCCAACATATAACAGAGACACATACCCCACTACATTCATAGCAGTATTATTTATAATAGCCAGAAGCTGGAAATAAGCTAGATGACCTCAATAGAGGATGGATAAAAAAATGTGGTACATTTACACAATGGAGTATTATTCAGCTATTAAAAACAAAGACTTCCAGAGGCTGGGATCCATTCCAGTTGAGGCCAGTTGCACCATCTTCCCTTGAACCTGGCAGAGGCCACCAAGGGCCCTAGAGTACTCTCCATACAGCAGGACCTCAAGATCACCTCAGGATCATGGGTGAGTGGAACACAACATCAGCTCCAAAGAATCACGTAGGGTCTCATGCCAGCAGAAACAGAGACAAAAAAATCCCGCCCAACAAGAGGTTGGGATTCTTTCTGGTTGGGGCCAGCCCCACCATCTTCTGCATCAACCAGGGCATCGAGGGCCCCAGAGGACTCTCCATGCCGCAGGACCCCTAGCACACCCAGGACCTCATGATCACTGGAGAACATGTGGGCAACAGAAACAAAAGAGCTTCTTGGACAGGGTCCAATTGGGCCTTCATCCTCAGCCAGGAGGCAGAGCAGAGACCCAGACCCCTGGGAACCTTCCTTGCCAGAGGAGAGTCTGCTTACAGGGAGGGCTCTGACCACAGGACTCAGGAAGTGGATCAGAGCTCCAGATTTCTGGACACCTGCCCTGCAAGAGGAGAGCTTGCCTGCAGAGAGTGCTCAGACCACTGGGATTCAAGTGAGAGTTGGACTCCCAGGAGTGCTGACAGAGGCTAACAGAATCACAGGAGGATCAAGCTCCAGCCAGAGACAGGTTGAACATTAACACCAGAGATTACCAGATGGCGAAAGGCAATCTTACTAATAGAAACCAAGAACACTGGGCATCATCAGAACCAGTACACTCAACACAGAGAGTCCTGGATACCACAACACACCCGAAAAGCAAGACTCAGATTTAAAATCATATCTCATGATGGCAGTAGAAGATTTTAAGAAGGGCATTAATAACTCACTTAAAAAATACAGGAGAACACTGCTAAACAGGTAGAAGACTTTAAAGAGGAAACACAAAAAATCCCTCAAGGAATTACAGGAGAACACTGCTAAACAGGTAGAAGTCCTTAAAGAAGAAACAGTAAAATCCCTTAAAGAATTACAAGAAAACACAACCAAAGAGGTGATGGAATTGAAGAAAACCATCCAAGATCTAAAAATGGAAGTAGAAACAATGAAGAAACACTAAGGGAGACAACTCTGGCGATAGAAACCCTAGGAAAGAAATCAGGAACCATAGATGTGAGCATCAGCAACAGAATACAAGAGATGGAAGAGAGAATCTCAGGTGCAGAAGATTCCATAGGGAACATGGACACAACAATCAAAGAAAATGCAAAATGTAAAAAGATCCTAACTCAAAATATCCAGGTAATCCAGGACACAATGAGAAGACCAAACCTACTGATAATAGTAGACGAGAATAAAGTGGGATGTTGAAGTCTCCCACTATTATTGTGTGAGGTGCAATGTGTCCTTTGAGCTTTACTACAATTTCTTTAATGAATGTGGGTACCCTGGCATTTGGAGCATTGGTATTTAGAATTGAGAGTTCTTGGTAGATTTTAACTTTGATGAGTATGAAGTGCCCCTCCTTGTCTTTTTTGATAATTTGGGGTTGGAAGTCAATTTTATTCGATATTAGAGTGGTTACTCTATCTGTTTCTTGGGACCATTTGCTTGAAAAATTGTTTTCAAGCCTTTTACTCTGAGGTAGTGACTGTCGTTTTCCCTGAGGCCGGTTTCTTGCAAGCAGCAAAATGTTGGGTCCTGTTTGTGTGGCCAGTGTATTAGTCTATGTCCTTTTATTGGGGAATTGAACCCATTGATGTTAAGAGAAATTAAAGAAAAGTAATTGTTGCTTCTCGTTATTTTGTTGTTAAAGTTGGGATTCTGTTCTTGTGGCTGTCTTCTTTTAGGATTGTTGAAAGATTACTTTCTTGATTTTTCTAGTGTGTAGTTTCCATCTTTATGTTGGTGTTTTTTCCTTTATTATCCTTTGAAGGGCTAGGTTGGTAGAAAGATATTGTGTGAATTTTGTTTTGTCCTGGAATACTTTGGTTTCTCCATCTATGGTAATGGAGAGTTTGCTGCGTATAGTAGCCTGGGCTGGCATTTGTGTTCTCTTAGTGTCTATATAACACGTGTCTAGGATCTTCTGGCTTTCATATTCTCTGGTGAGAAGGCTGGAGTAATTCTAATAGGCCTGCCTTTATATGTTACTTGACCTTTTTCCCTTATTGTTTTTAATATTCTGTCTTTATTTAGTGTATTTGTTGTTCTGATTATTATGTGTTGGGATGAATTTCTTTTCTGGCCCAGTCTATCTGGAGTTCTGTAGGCTTCTTGTATGTTCATGGGCATGTTCTTCTTTAGGTATGGGAAGTTTTCTTCTATAATTTTTTGAAGATATTTGCTGGCCCTTTAAGTTGCCAGAAGTTGGAAACAGCTCAGATGTCCCTCAACAAAGAAATGGATACAAAAAATATGGTACATTTACACAATGTAGTACTACTCAGGTATTTAAAGCAATGAATTCATGAAATTTGTAGACAAATGCATGGATCTGGAAGATACCATCCTAAGTGAGGTAACCCAATAACAAAAGAACACACATGATATGCACTCACTGATAAGTGGATATTAGCCCAGAATCTCAGAATACTTTTTAGAAGGGGGAACAAAATACCCATGGAAGGAGTTACAGAGACAAAGTTCTGAGCAGAGCCTGAAGGAAAAACCATTCAGAGACTGCCCCACTTGGGGATCCATCTCATAAAAAACCACCAAACTCAGACACTAGGCAGATGCCAACAAGAGCCTGCTGACAGAAGCCTGATATAGTATCTCCTGTGAAGCTCTGCCAGTGCCTGGCAAATACAGAAGTGGATAGTCACAGTCATCTATAGGATGGAACACAGGGCCCCCAATGGAGGAGCTAGAGAAAGTATCAAAGGAGCTGAAGGGGTCTGCAACCCTATAGATAGAACAACAATATGAACTAACCAGTACCCCCAGATCTCGTGTCTCTAGCTGCATATGTCATAGAAGATGGCCTAGTCGGCCATCATTGGAAAGAGAGGCCCTTGGTTTTACAAACTTTATATGCCCCAGTACAGGGGAACACCAGGGCCAAGAAGTGGGAGTGGGCGGGTAGGGGAGCAGGGCAGGGGGAGGGTATAGGAAACTTTTGGAATAGCATTTGAAATGTAAATGAAGAAAATATCTAATAATAAAAAAAACTTCAACCATTTCTACGACCCAGAAACCAATTTCATGTCCCAACTAATGGCAATGAAAGCTAGAAAGAATAGAAAAAGCCTGAGAACAAATAGCCAATTCCTGCCACATGTAAGCTAATTGGAATGTGCAGACTATTCCTCCAATTACGTGCAAATCAACTTTTCAACACTCTGCCCTCAGTTTCTAAATAGTATAAAATCACCTGCCTAGCAATTGGAGACAAGGTTATTGAGTGGGTTAAAAACAGCAAAGTACTTCTCTCAAGAAAGTAATGAACATTCTTTATAGAAATTGGAAGCATGTAGTTGTTTTTTTTTTTTTTTTAAAGAAAATAAATACCTTAAATAAGTACCTATGCTACTTTTATTTAAATTTTTTTCAGGAGAACACAATTCATTTAAATCAATGGGTCACACAAAAATGTATAAGGATAGTTGTCTGATCTGTCATTCACCTAATATTTAGATATTTAATAAATTTCCACATTGCTTGTTTGTACTTGTAGAGCTACATTTATATGACATTTTTATGAAGCCAATATTTTTTTTTCTAAGTAAGAGAACTTTGATTTATAGACTATGATTTTGGACAACAGAAAGAGAATTGTTATGCAACCCAGTTGTTTGACCTTTCCCCTAGATCCTATTTGTTTATTTCTCAGACCAATTAAACAACAACAACAAAAAAGAGTCAGACAAATGTTAGCATCTTTTTTAAGAAACTTGCATACAGCATTCTTCTTTAGAAGTTGCATGCTCTCAAGGTTGGACACATATGAGAAATTGCTCTTGTTACTTCTTTTGTATACTTGGTAAAGGGAGTTAAATTGGTGTCCTAGGTAGGGTTGTTATGGTTTTGATAAAACACCATGAGCAAAGCAACTTAGAGAGGAAGGGGTTTATTTAACTTATTCTCACATATAACTGTTCATTATCAAAGGATATCAGGACAGGAATTCAAACAGGACAGGGACCTGGAGTCAGAGCCTGATACAAAGGTCATGGAAGGGTGCTACTTACTGATTTGCTCCTAGCAGCTTGATCAGCTTTTTTTTTTTTTTTTTTTTTTTTTTTTTTTTTTTTTTTTTTTTTTTTTTTTTTTTTTTTTTTTTTTTTTTTTTTTTTTTTTGAGACAGGGTTTCCCTGTATAGCCCTGGCTGTCCTGGAAATCACTTTGTAGTCCTGTGGTTAAAGGCGTGTGCCACCTCACCCAGATGATCAGTCTGCTTTCTTATAGAACACAGGAAAACCAGCTTAGAGATGGTGCTACAGAGAATGGGCTGGGCTTTTCCTCCATCCATCACTCATTAAGAAATGTCCTTAAGTTTGTGTGGAGGCTGATTTTATTGTTGCATTTTCTTAACTGAAGTTTCCTTTTCTCAGAGGATGTTAGCTTGTAGACATAAAACTATCTAGTACAACCACAAATATTCTAATACTATTAGATAAAATTTTAGTGGTGGCATAAATTGTTGGGATCATTCAATTCAATTTAGTTTCATGAGATATCTCTGAAGCTACATGAGGCAAGCTGTTCTGTCCATCTATTCAGCCACCCATATTTCAAAACATCTCAGGTTGTTATAGAGTATTATTCCTTTACTTATTTCCATACCATAATTAAAATTTCCCCTCAAACACATTTAGTAGGTGATTCAAATGACATGATAAAAAGAATACCCTAGCAAAGAGTGAAGAAGTTTAAGGTGAGTTGCAGAAAAGTACAGATCTAGAAATGTAGCATGGAGTTAAATTAAAAGTAAACATGTAATATATATTTCCCCAAATATCACTGATGTAGATGATGCCTGGCAGGATAAGTTGACCAAGGCCCCAAAATGCCAGTTTAAAAAATTAATACCATCTCTTCTTTTGATTTTATTTGTCAACCATCTAATTATCCCATCAGTATAAATTTACACACAGTTGTAATCTTTCGTAAAGAAAATTGAAGTTGGTCCACTTTCAATTCTGAATCAGAAATAACATTCCATTGTGTGATTTTGGTGTTTTTCCATGAAACAAACACCTTACATGGATTTGACATTTCTGATTATGAGTCTGGATTTTGTGTTCTATTGGCTGTCTGAGTTCTGTTCTACCTCAGTAAGTTTCAGTTCTACTCTAGAAGATTTTTGCTCTCAGCTGGATATCCCAGTGCACAGTCTGCCTTAGGGTTTCATTCCTGTGAAGAGATACCATGACCAATGCAGCTCTTATGAAGGACAACTTTTAAATGGGGCTGGCTTACAGTTCAGAGGTTTAGTCCACTATCATGGAGGAAGACATGGTAACATACAGGCAGATATCATGTAAGAGGTAGCTGAGAGTTCTATATCTGGATCTGAAGGAAACAAAAAGAGAATTAGAAACTCCAGATTTTGGGTGAACTTCTGATCTCCTATCCCCACAAGTGCACTTGCAGTGACATTTCCACCAATAGCACCACACCTACTCCAACAAGGTCACATCTCCCAATAGTGGAACTCCTTAGGAGCCTATATGGCCGTTTTCATTCGAAATGCCACACAGACCTGTTTGGTCTTTGTTCTGCCAGTTATGACTCCTCCAACTTTATAGTGATGTGTAGCAGAGAATTAGTTAATCTGCTTTGGCTCTTGGTGTGTCGACTATGTGCTGCACCCACTCAAGATCTCTCTGCATTTGCAGAACACAGAGACAGCAGAGACAGACAGATGAGAAAGAGAGAGAGAGAGAGAGAGAGAGAGAGAGAGAGAGAGAGAGAGAGCTAATTTTGATATGGCTTGACTAGCTAATGTTTGGACACTCATAAACTTCCCTAGGCTAGCATACATTCCAATCTTGTTTTCCTGGCTTAACATACTCTAAATCTATATTTTATCTTTGCTGTCCTGTTACCTTCTGGGAAGCCCGCCAAACCCTTAGGCCTGCTTTACCTTTCCACCTACAATGCTGGATGATTTTCCCCCTGCAGCTCTTAAATCTGATCCCTCGCCCTCCAAGTCATGGTAATTCTCCTCTTCTTCCTCTCTCCCTCAGTCTGTTACCCCCACATTCTTAAAGTCTCGCCTCCATCTCCTTGCTCAGTCATTGGCTGTGCAGCAATTTTTTATTACCATTCAAAGTCAGCGGGGTCAGGGACCCTCAGGTCTGGAAGCATGGCTTTTGGGAGCCAAATTAAGACAAAGCATTATAACCAATTTCCAACAATGATGTGCTTTCCTTTCACATAAGCATAGTTCTGTGTGCCTAGCGTACATCTCCAGACTCCATTAAGCAACCTAAAAATTCATAATACAGTTAATACAATAATAGCTGCCTTACTTCTGACTATGTAATTTGTAGTGACCTTACTTTTAACATCACCCACTAGAAAAAAATGTATTGCTAGTTACTGTTACATTTCTGCAGTTTACTAAAACATAAGCTGTGTGGTAGTTTAAATAGAAATAGCCTCCATAGGCTTATGTGCTTGAATGTTTGTTCCATAGGAGGTGGAAGCCTTATTGGAGTAGATATGACCTTGTTGGAGTAAGTGTTTCACTCTGAGAGTGGGCTTTGCAGTCTATGCTCAGCACATAGTCTCCTGCTGCCTGTGGATGAAGATGTAGAACTCTCAGCTACTCTTCCAGCACCATGTCTACCACACACTGCCACACTCTTGGCAAGATGGTAGTGAGCTAAAATTCTGAAACTGCAAGCCAGTTCCAATGAAATGTTTTTATTTATAAGAGTTGCTGTGGTCATGATGTCTCTTCACAGAAATAAAGCCCTAAGATAGGCAGCTTACCTTTAGCAACTATATGTTTGATTGAGTTCTTCCATACACTTAATAAAATCTTTTTACCACCAATGCAATAATTAATAATTGACTATATGGAGGGCTAGACTATATACTAGACAGGGCAAGATATTAATATAATAAGGGTTCTACTATTGACCTCTGGTGCCTTTAATTTACAATGAGTTTCCCGAGTTTTGTTCTCAAATTTTACTTGTATGTGTGGTTAAACTTAAATAAAATGATTTTGAAAAGGGACAAACACATTCAGCAGGAATGTTAGATGAAGTTGTGAAATTTCCAAGATTAGATATTTGACATTTAAAAATGTCAAATAATTCCAGATAAACTTTTCACAAATAAACATAGAACATGTTCAAAGTTAAGAAAGTTTTCAAAGGGAATTTAATATGAATGGTGTTTTGTTATTTAGTATGCCATGAAATCTCTCTTCCAACTTTAAATTCAATGACACTTGTAAATTCATTGTCATCGTTGAATCTGTGCCTGATAATTGAAAATCTAGGAAGATTTTTCTGTCCCAAACATTTTACTTTACTTTTTTCTTAACTGTAGTTCCAGTTTAATTTTTTCATATGTCAGGTTTTTTTTTAAATAATCAATTAAATATTCAAATGAAATTGAAGTAAATTAACTAAAAGAAGGAATACTTCACCACTCATAAAGATAGTATAATGCCATTAAAACCAGACAAGGATCTGTACCACATAATAGAAATGTGGCTAACATCTGTGATAAAAATTAATAAAAAACACCCTCAACAACATATTTCCAAATTAAGTTCATCTAAAAAATCATACATTACAACTACCTAGAATGTTCACCCATACCCAAGGGTGGATCAAAATATTCCAATCAGTTAAAACAAAATTAAAAAAAAAATCATAGTAACTCCAGGACATGTGGAAGACTAATTGGCTGACATGCATTTGTAATTAAAAACATTCAGTTATTGAGAAATTAAAGGGCACTTCCTCAATCAGATAGAAGATGCCAAGAAAGTGCCTACATTGGATAGAAACTGTAGAGACTGAATGATCTCATCCTTAAGATCAAAGGCAAAACAGATTTCTGCCATCAAAGTATCTATTATTCAATGTTCTATTTGGACTATTTTTAATCTTTATAATATTTATATTTGTTTTACATGTATGGGTGTTCTGCCAGCATAGTATATACTCTAAGTGTGTATCTGGTACCCACCAAGTCTAGAAGAGAGCATAGTTCCAGAGGACTTTCTGAAACTGGAGTTATGGAAGGCTATGAGTCATCCACCGTGTTGGTGTTGGAAATTGAATTGTGGCTATCTTTAAGATGTCCACTTATCAGTTAGTGCATATCAAGAGACTTCTTTTGTGATTGGGTTACCTCACTAAAGATAATATCCTCCATTTTAATCCATTTACCCAAGAATTTCATAAATTCGTTGTTTTTAAAGCTGTGTAGTACTCCATTGTGTAAATGTACCACATGTTCTGTATCTATTCCTCTGTTGAGGGTCATTGGGTTCTTTCCAGCTTCTGGCTATTATAAATAAGGCTTCTATGAACCTAGTGGAGCATGTCTCCTTATTACCAGTTGGAACATCTTCTGGGTATATGCCCAGGAGAGGTATTGCTGGATCTCTCAGTAGTACTATGTCCAATTTTCTGAGGAACCACCAGACTGACTTCCAGAGTGGTTGTACAAGCTTGCAATCCCACCAGGAATGGAGGAGTGCTCCTCTTTCTCCACATCCTCACCAGCATCTGCTGTCACCTGAATTTTTTATCTTAACCATTCTGACTGGTGTGAGGTGGAATCTCAGGGTTGTTTTGATTTACATTTCCCTGATGATTATGATGTTTTCAAGTGCTTCTCAACCATTTGGTATTCCTCAGTTGAGAATTCTTGTTTCACTCTGTACCCCATTTTTAACGAGGTTATTTAAATTTCTGGAGTCCAGCTTTTTGAGCACTTGAAACTTGGAATACCCAAGATACATTTTACAAGACACATGAAACTCAAGAAGAAGGAAGACCAAAGTGTTGATACTTCATTCCTTCTTATAATAGGGAACAAAATACCCAGGGAAGAAATGACAGAGACAAAGTTTGGAGCCAAGACAAAAGCATGGAATATGTAGACACTACCCCACCCAGGTATCCATCCCATAATCAGCCACCAAACACAGATACTATTTCACATGCCAGCAAGATTTTGCTGACATGACCCTGATATATCTGTCTCTTATGAGGCTATGCCAGTGCCTGTCAAATACAGAAGTGGATGTTCACAGTCATCTATTGGATGGAACACATGGCCCCCAATGGAGGAGCTAGAGAAAGTACCCAAGGAGCTGAAGTGGTCTGCAACCCTGTAGGTGGAACAACAATATGAACTAACCAGTACCCCCAGAGCTTGTCTCTCCAGCTGCATAGGTAGCAGAAGATGGCCTATTTGGCCATCATTGGGAAGAGAGGCCCCCTAAGTCTTGCAATCTTTTATGCCCCAGTACAGGGGAATGCCAGGGCCAAGAAGGGGAGCAGGGCAGCGGGGGGAGGGTATAGGAAACATTTGGGATAGCATTTGAAATGTAAATAAAGAAAATATTTAATAATTTTTTTTTTTTCAAAAAAAGAGCAGCAAGTTGAAAGAGTGCACGCTACTGTCTCACTGGCAAGAACGAACCTGGACACCAGAATCCTTCTGCAGCAAACTTTTATTACATCATGAGGAGGAAGACAGGGAACACAAGATGGGACCCACTTATATACACCTCAGTGAGACGTGTGTCGTCAGGATTGGCTGACTGCCCATTACCTCAAGTTAAGCCCCATGATGGGCAGTGACTTACTCAGCTTTGTCACAAGCGCATGTGCACTGAACTTGTTTGTTTGTCCCAGGCTGGGGGTGGTTACAGGATATCGGTGCCATCTTGGAATGGCGGCAGAACCAGCTTGGGTGTGGCTCTCTACAGCAAGTGTGTTTTGCAAATTTTATCTTGGGTATTCTAAGGTTCTGGGCTAATATGCATTTATCAGTGAAGGCATATCATGTGAGTTCTTTTGAGATTGGGTTACCTTACTCAGGAAGATACCCTCCAAATCCATCCATTTGCCTAAGAATTTCATAAATTTGTTGTTTTTAATAGCAGAGTAGTACTCCATTGTGTAAATGTACCACATTTTCTGTACCCATTCCTCTGTTGAGGAATATCTGGGTTTTTTTCTAGCTTCTGGCTATTATAAAGAAGGCTGCTATAAACTTATTAAATCATGTGTCCTTATTACCATTTGGAACATCTTCTGGGTATATGCCCAGGAGAGGTATTACTGGATCTTCCAGTAGTACTATGTCCAACTTTCTGAGAAACTGCCAATGGAGGAGCTAGAGAAAGTACCCAAGGAGCTGAAGGGGTCTGCAACCCTATAGGAGGAACAACAATATGAACTAACCAGTACTCCCTGAGCTTGTGCCTCTAGCTGCATACGTTGCAGAAGATGGCTTAGTTGGGAGTAGAGGCCCTTGGTCTTGCAATCTTTATATGCCCAAGTACAGTGGAATTCCAGGGCCAAGAAGTGGGAGTGGGTGGGTTGGGGAGCAGGGTGAGGGGAAGGTATAGGGGACTTTGGGAGGTTAGCATTTGAAATATATATAAAGAAAATATCTAATAAAAATGTTTAATAAAAAAGAACTGGACATTCTTGAAATAAACTTTGGAAATAAACTATACATATACATATACATATACATATACATATACATATACATATACATATACATATACATATCAGCAAATGGTTGTTAACCAACGAGCCATCTCTTCAGCCCATTTACCAGAGATTCTAAGCAGGTGTAATTAGGTAATGGAATGAATATTTTTAAGGAATCTAATTGAAAAGGAAACAGTAAAATTGTCTTTAGTCATCAATTGTGTGATCTTGTTAATACAAATTTATAGGATATAAGGAAAATACTCGAACTGGTAGAGAACTTGAGGATGGTAGGAGTGTTTTGAAATGTCTTTTGTATATGGCATCGCTGTTGTACATATAAACATATAGCACCAGTGGCTACCTGTAATATTCACATAAGATCAAGTTAGAATTTCCAGCATGAATGGGAAAGGGGTCCAACATTCTACCCTTTGCCCAGGAGCAATGTAGTTGTTGAGGAGTTGATACCTGCTGGATGCAAAAGTTTTCTTCAGAGATATAGATCTAGGACATTACTCATGCCACAGTGGATGGTCATTACATCTTTGTACATATAAATATGGGTAACATTAATTGTAATCAGTGTTGGAAAGTGATAGAAAATTGGCAGAGTGATGTGTTTTCGAGACACTCATGGGCAATTGGAGGGGAGAATGAGGGGGAGAATATAATCAAGACAAAATCATGATCTAGATTGATTATGGATTCAATTCTTTGGAGGACATCACTGGACTCTGGGTTCATCAGAATCTCCCACTTTAGCCATAAGGACACATCCAATCTCTACTTGTTCCTCCTGAATGGGCAGCTCTGGTTTTATGCTGTGAAAAAAAACAAATATCTCTCTTTGCTTTGTTCCTTACACTAGACTTCTTGTTCTTCTGAGGAATTTGTCATTGTTTCCAGCTTTCATCCTGCTCTTAAAAAAATCTCCTCCTTTTTTCTCTTTTATTGAAAACAGATTCTTTTCTCACACAATATGTCCGGGATATAGTTTGCCCTCTCTCTACTCCTTCCTGTTTCTTCTCATCTTCTATCCCCTTCAGATACACTCCTTTTTTGTCTCTCATTAGAAAAGAACAGGTTTCTAGGTGATAACAACAAAATACAACCAAATAAAATATTACAAGATGAAGTAAAAACTATTGTATTTAAGTTTTATATAGTAAGCCAACAGTAAGAAAAGATTTCCAAAAGCAGACAAAAAAGGATACATTTCCATTCATCCTTATAGTCAAGTTCCATAAAAAATATTAGGGTAATAGCTATAACATATACAAATAAGACCAGGTACAGCTGGGTCTATGTTCTGTGTTTGATGCTTCAGTCACTGTGAGCTGATATGTGCCCTCCTATCAAGGTCCTTGTTCTCCTGATGTCCTCCATCCTCTCCGACTCTTACCAATCTTTAAGTCTCTCAGGATTCCCTGAGCTCTTGGAGAAGGATTTGATAGAGACTTGCAATTTAGACTCTCTCCACACAATGTCTGGCTGCAGCACACTGCATCTGTTGCCTTCTACTTGAAGAGGCCTCTCTAATAATGACTGGATAAGCACTGATCTATGAATATAGCAGAATATCATTACAAATCATTTTATCAAATTTCTTTCTTTCTTTCTTTCTTTCTTTCTTTCTTTCTTTCTTTCTTTCTTTCTTATTTATTTTTTTAGACCAATAGAGTTAGGTTTTATCCTATGTCTCTGAACTATCTGGTATCTGGTTCTTCCTCACTTAAACAATCTTGGTCATTACAAAGCTCATGAAACTCAAGAAGGATGACCAAAGTGTGAATAGTTTGGTCATTCTTAGAAGGGGTAACAAATTACCCATGGAAGGAGTAACAGATAAAAAGTGTGGAGCAGAGACTGAAGGAATGACCATCCAGAGACAGCCCTACCTGATGATTTATCCCATATACAGTCACCAAACCCAGACATTATTGTGGATACCAACAAGAGCATGCTGGCAGAAGCCTGTTATAGCTCTCTCCTGAGAGGATCTACCAGTGCCTGAGAAATACACAGGTGGATGCTTGCAGCCAATCATTGGACTGAGCATGGGGTTCCTAATGGAGGAGCTAGAGAAAATACCCAAGGAGCTGAAGAGGTTTGCAGCCCCATAGGAGAAACAACAATATGAACTAAGCAGTACTCTTAGAGCTCCCAGGGAATAAACCATCAACCAAGTGTACACATGGTGGGACTCATGGCTCCAGCTGCATGTGTAGCAAAGGATGCCCTTGTCAGTCATCAATGGGAGGAGAGGCCCTTGGTCCTGTG
>LR749939.1:251768-263803 GCA_902729485.2 Mus minutoides | reverse complement strand
TATGTGTCGGGAGGAATTTCTTTTCTGGTCCAGCCTATTTGGAGTTCTGTAGGCTTCTTGTATGTTTATGGGCATCTCATTCTTTAGGTATGGAAAGTTTTCTTCTATTATTTTGTTGAAGATATTTGCTGGCCCTTTAGTTTGATAGTCTTCCTTCTCATCTACTCCTATTATCCTTAAGTTTGGTCTTCTCATTGTGACCTGGATTTCCTGGATATTTTGTGTTAGGGTCTTTTTGCATTTAGCATTTTCTTTGATTGTCTTGTCTATGCTCCCTATAGAATCTTCTGTGCCTGAGATTCTGTCTTCCATCTCTTGTATTCTGTTGCTGACGCTCATATCTATGGTTCCTGATTTTTTTCCTATGGTTTCTATCTCCAGCGTTATCTCCTTTTGGTTTTTCTTAATTGTTTCTACTTGCATTTTTAGGTCCTGGATGGTTTTGTTCCATTCCATCACCTGTTTGGTATTCTTTTCCTGTAATTCTCTCAGTATTTCCTCTTTAAATGCTTTTAGTTGTTTATCTGTGTTTTCCTGTAACTCTCTAAGTTTTTCCTCTTTAAATGCTTCTAGTTGTTTATCTTTGTTTTCCTGCAGTTCCTTCTTATAGTCCTCCATCATCATCATGACCAGTGATTTTATATCCATGTCCTGCTTTTCTGATGTGCTGTTGTATCTAGGACTTGATGTGGTGGGTGAGTTTGGGTCTGGTGATGCCAAGTACCCTTGGATTCTGTTGCTTCTGTTCTTGCGCTTGCCTCCTGACATCTCTGCCCGAGGAGACCTGGCGTTGGTGCAGACCAGAAAGGACCCGCTGTTCTGTCCTGGGCCTTTATCAATCTCCTGGCTTATGTCTCAAGTTCCACGAGATTGGTCCGGAACAGAGGCTGTGTTCCCCTGCTCACCTCAGGTCCCAAGATAGCTTGGGGAGTCCCAAAAGAGCCTAGGAGAGTGCACAGCACCTGTGGCCTGAGACCTGAGCTGGTGTTGGGCAGGCCAGATCAGACCGGAAGGGAGGGGCTGTTCTGCCCTGGGCCACTATCAATCTCGCCACTGGTGTCTTAGGTTCCACGAGATTGGGCTAGAACAGAGGTTTTGTCCCTCTGCTCACTTGGGGTCCCCGGATAGCTTGGAGGGTCCCAGAGGAGCCTAAGAGAGTACACAGCACCTGAGGCCTGAGCCTTGAGCTCCTGATGTGATCTTAAAGTCCTGGAGTTGCTGGGCTCAGAGGAAAGCGGTGGGGTGGAGGGTGCTCTGGCTGAGAGAAGCCCAGCCTCCGGTGGGGCCGAGTTCTCGAATCCTGCCCCTGTGGGCAACTGCTGACCCACTGCTCCCAACACCACCTCTGCACTGCACTCACTTGTAACCCCGATGCGATCTTAAAGTCCTGGGGTGTTTGAAATGCAGGACAGGCCCTAGCTGTGTCCGCTGGGCTCAGAGGAGAGATGGCGGGGTGGCAGGTGCTCTGGCTGGGAGAGGCCCAGCCTCCGGTGGGGCGGAGTTCTCAGATCCTGCCCCTGTGGGCAACTGCTGACCCACTGCTCCCAACACCACCTCTGCACTGCACTCACGCATAACCCTGATGTGATCTTAAAGTCCTGGGGTGAGTGAAGCGCAGGACAGGCCCTAGCTGTGTCCGCTGGGCTCAGAGGAAAGATCAAATGATTCATTTTCAAAGATTTCAAGATTTCTAGAATCCATATGAAGTCCCAAATAATCAATATAATAAACAAACTCAGCTAGTATAAAACCCAATGCACATTTTTAATAAAAACTAGGTACTTCCAGATCTATATTATATTTACAACAGCTTATAAATTTTTATTGGAATTTGAAATTGTACTAAAACCAATAAAAATTTTATCAGTGTATTAAGTTTACAGAAAGACTCTTCAATCTATGATCCTGTAACTATATTATTTTCAAAATGAATTGTTTATCTTAGGCTTTCTCATACACAAACATTATTCCTTAGAGTCATTGATTGTTAATTTGTTTTAATTTTTTCTTAGTAGTGATATCCATTTGGATTATCATCATGTTAAATATAGAAAGGAACATGGATTTTTATCTCTCATATGTAGAGAATCAATTTAAGAATTGATTCAAATAAATAGTATTTGAAAGATGACAGGGAAAATTAGAAAGAAGAAGAGGCACAGTGGAGGAGGAGAGAAATGTCCAGGACATGGTAACAGAAATGAATAGGATCAAAGTACATGATATATATGCACTGAAAAACCATGATGAATTCCATTATTTTATAGTAAACACACAATAAATATGTTTAAATGAATAAATAGGAGAAGCATTTGAAGAGTCTATTCTCTAGGATAGCACCTTTCAACTATATGTGTAGAGGATCTGTTTTTGTTTTTCTCTGAAATAGTTGACTAAACTTAACTTAAAAAATATCATCCCATTTTCTTGAATCTTGACTATAATTTCTTGTTCCTTTTTATGCATATGAATATCAACCATTTAAAAATATTAAGTAACCATTGAATATAAACCTCAATATAATTTAAAATCGAAAGTTACAGAAACACTCATGTGAAAACATTTAAATATTTAAAAATATTTAAGATGGAGGAAGCCAGACCTGAAGAGGCGGTAAACATTTGCCAAATCCACTGATAGTACATTTAAATTCAAGTTCTTATGAGCTGTGAGGCACATGTGCCAAAAACATTGCACAGTTCACATACATCAAACGTATGTCACACTGATATACCAGTATAGGGTGGTTGCAACAGCATCAGGATGGCACACATGGCACTTTTTAGTAGATAAAATGTTTCTACTAAAACTTGTAAACATGCAGCTAACAGAGTTTTGTTCTTGGAAGGCTTTGGCAATTATTTACCTGTCATTTAGCCATGCAGCACAAGTTTGCTAAAAAGAAAAGGTGCTACTTTTATATATTCTCTTAGTGTTATTTTTTCTCATATTTCTAACTAAACATCCAATCTTATCTTCAAACCTTGAATGATTAAGACCTACTCTAACAAAACAAAATAGATGCTATTTTCATAGTCCTTATGTTAATATAACCATCTGATTAATTTTGGTAAAAAATTGTAGTTTCAGTAGGAAGTACAATCATACTTTGAACTTGCATTTACATTTGCATGCATGTAAAATTACAGATATCTAACAATTCAAGTGGTTGCCTATTCTTTCATTCAGGCTTCTTGTCACATATATGTTTTAATATTTAAATGTTTTTGTACGAATGTACATATAACTTAAGAAATGTAAGTAGAGTGAGTATTAAATTCAATCAATATGTACTAATGTGATATAATAACTAATATTTGAAATTCAGAATGATAATTTTTCAACCTTTATCTCACCAAAATAGAACTATCTCTTCAAAAAAAAGCAGTAGATGGTCTTTAAATGATATTTTGTTTAAAAAGTATTTACTGTATATAAGTTATTTGCCTAGGCATAAAAGATACTATGTTGAAGCAAAGCATGCAAATTTTCTGTTCCCACGTAGCAGATATTTGTGTCAGTGGGAAAGGCACTGATACAGAATCCCATGTACAAATGCTCTCTAGGAAATATTATGATTATTTGACATGGAGAGGTATCCTCCTTAAGAAAGTGCACATTTGAAATCAGGAAAGTTTCTGTTATCAAAGTTGATGACAAATAGATTAGCATGATAAGCAGAACAAACAGTGTGGCTAAAGGGTCTGAAGTGGGGTGCATTCTAGAATACCCAGGAACTATAATAATCTCATTATCATTGAACTGATAGCAGAACTAAATCAGAGCTGAGAGTGTGGGTGTGGAGAGAAGCTAGACTAAGTACTTACTGAGATTGAGACAAAGGGAAAGTTATAGAATCATTTAATTGGAAAATAAGTTGATCTATAGTATGAAAAGATTCCTCAGAGTTACAAAATAATTTAATGGAAACTGAAATAAACATAAGTAAACAAGTTGCAGTAACAAGATACGCTTTCTGGTTATCAAATGACACCAAAACTTAAAAACTTTAACCAGAATTTATTGTTCCACAAATTCTGTTAGAAATCTGCTTACAGTTTGTGGTCTCTTACAAAGTTGCAATGAAGATGAAATCCAGAGCACCCTAGACTTGGGTGGAAGATAATTTATTTCCAAGATTGTGTTGGTGATAGGATTATATTCCTTGTGAACTCTAGGATGAGACTTATGGCCATAGATCTTTCCCAGACACTTCCACACTTCCACTTCCACTTCTATTTTGTAATCGTCTTCTTCTCCTCCTCCTCCTCCTCCTCCCCCTCCTCCTCCTCTTTCTCCTCCCCCTCCTCCTCCTTTTTCTTCTTCCTCCTCCTCCTTTTCCTCCTCCTTCTCCTTTTTTCTTTATTTTTTGTAAGCCACATTCAGCAGTGTATCAGAGATACTCTGAGAGTATGAAAAAGCACTTAATTTAGGCCCAAGTCCTCAAATCTAATAACAAATGTGACATTCAGTTACATTTGTCATATTTTATTCATTAGACATGGCAAAGGATTATATCAGTATTTGAGTACAAGGCTAAGAATTATAAATTCCTATAAAATCTTATATTATGCCTGTCCTAGGTAAAGAAAATGTAGTATAGAACTTTAAGGGATAGAAAAACAAATAAAACAAAACAAATAACAATGTGCTTCCTAACATAAATTTTAGTAGGATAAAAATATTCAGATCACAAATTACAATGGGTTGAACTGTACCCCTTTACCCCAGTGAATACTTTGAACCTAAATCCAGTGTTTCAGGATATATATCCAGTTGTGTTTGGGATAAGATGAAGTCTTTAAAGATATGACTATTTAAAAAGTGTGTGTGTGTGTGTGTGTGTGTGTGTGTGTGTGTGTGTGTGTGTGAGAGAGAGAGAGAGAGAGAGAGAGAGAGAGACTATTTGTATTGGAACAATCTAGTTCACCATGATTGGTTTCTTTATTACAAGAAGAAATTAGGGCTATAGAAGAGACAACAGGAGAACATATACAAAAGGCTATGTGAAGGCACAGTGAACATCTGTCAAATAAGGACTTAAGTGTAGAGGAATTTCAATAGAGCAATATGGCTGTCTGACAAGGGGTCATATCCAAAGACTTTCAAGCTCTTTGCTATCTACTGCAATATAGGCATATCCTGGATGATAAGGCTAGAATATAGACATGCCTTTAGTATATACCTTTACTCCCAAACAATGAAGTCTAAATGGAGTTGAGTTAAGTTGATACAAAGGAGTTACGTTGAGTTCAGTTCACTTCATCCAGAGGAAAGAGGCAGTTTTATCAGGACCATTTTACAGAGATAGGTTGCGGAGAAAACAAACTAGACATAGGTGAAGACAGAACAAGCCAGGCAATGAGGATGAGTCAGAAGACCAGAACACATTATCAAAGTTGTTATGAGGCCAAGCAGAGCAATTCAATCAGAAGCCATCAGGGAGAAATCAGATTAAATCAACCTTGAGATATGTTTGAGCCAGACAGCTGGAGTTTAGAAAGAACTAGAAAGGCTGAACTTATTCAACAGTAAGCCTCTGAGATGACAATCATACCTGGCAAATAAAAGTTATAATTACTCTTAATCCAGCATGTGTAACTGTAATAAAGTACAATTCTATTGTAAAGGCCACATACCTACTTCATAGAGCATTGTTAAGAAAACCTGGCTGAGCTAATATAGTTGTTAGCCTTGTTGAATGAGAAGAGGAAAATGTCACTGATTTTGCTATACTGGCTCATTGAATCAATAGTGACAACCTACCTATAAAGGAAATATTGTGGGAGGATAAAATTCCAGCAGATTTTTTTCTTCAATAAAAATAATGCTGACTATTCACCTTCTATGAGCCATGCAACTGTCACAAACACCATGAATATAATAAATAAATGAAATTATCTCTGCTTTCCTAGAGTTTACACTCCTTGCAACAAATGAGGCCGCTTTCTTTTAATTGGTTATTTTATTTGTCTACATCTCAAATGTTAATCGCCCTTCCTGGTTTCCCCTCCACAAATCCCCTATCCAGTGCCCTCTCCCCTCTTCTTCTATGAGGGAGCTCCCCCACCCTACTCTTGCCTCACTGCCCTAGCATTCCCCTACTTGGGGCTTAGTTCAGTCAGAAACTAAAAACCTGGGAATCAGGAAAGCTTGAGGTGTAACTTTAATCTGAGGCCGACAACTTGAATAACTCTGGAACTTAAATATAAGTGCCAAAGCCCAAAACCCCAAGAACTTGGAGTTCTCACATCTTCTTGTGGTCAGGCAGTGGGGAATATTGGAGGAATACTAGCCTTATCTCCAGATTTAAATACCATCTAGAAACTCAAGAAATTTAATTATGCAAATCAATATTGGTAAACGTAGATATTATCCAAGAGCAGACAGGGTTTCAAAGACATATTCCACCATAATAGTGGTCATTTATAGCAATCTCACAGCCAACATCAACATAGATAGAAACTCAAAGCAATTCCACTAAAGTCTTGAAAAAGACAAGATTTTCACACTCTCAGAATCTATTCAATGTAGTGCTTTAAGTCTTAGCTAGAGCAATCAGATAACTGAAAGAGATAAAGAGGATACAAATTGGAAAGGAAGAATTCAAAGTATCTTTAATTTCTGATGATATGATAGTATATATAAATGACCCTAACATTTCCACCAGAAAATTCTTAAAGCCAATAAATACTTTCATCAATGTAGCTGAACACAAAATTAACCCACAAAAATCAGTATCTCTCCTATATATAAATGAGATACAAACAGATTAAGAAAGAAATTAGATAAACAACACCTTTCATAATATCCTCCAAAAAATACCTGGGGTAACTCAGACCAAGTACATGAAAAACTGGTATGATAAAATCTTCAAGCTTTGAAGAAAAAAGTTGAAGAATTTGTCAGAAGTTAGAAAGATACCCCATGCTCATGAATCTGTGGGATTAATATAGTAAAATGACTGACCTACCAAAATAGACTCACTGTACTCCCCATAAAAAATTCTAACAAAAACCTGTAGTGAATTTTGGTTTCTTAAAAAGAAACAGTTATTTATGCAAATATATATATATATATATATATATATATATATATATATATNATATATATATATTTAATGCCAGGTATGGGATATGTGGTTGCTTCTGTTATTTCTCTTGCACCAAGTGCCATGGATTTGGAAGAGATTGGGATAGAATACGTGTTAGAAAAGTGAGAGGTTTAAGAAACCAACAAAATAATAAAAATAAGGCCTCCAACACAATTCTTGACAGATCTTGAAATTTTCCAGCTTCATCTGAAAATACAAAACCACAGAATAGATAAAGGTTCTGAAAAATAAAATAACTACTGGATATATCACTATTCTCTATTCCAGGTTGTACTACAGAGTTATAGTGATAAAATCAGCATGATATTGACACAATAACAGGCACACTGATGAATGGAAACAAACTGAAGAACAAGACATAAATCCACACTGTTGGATACCACACTTTTGAAAAAGAAACCAGAAACACACACTGGAAAAATACAACATTTTCAACAAATGATGGTCAAACTGAATGGCTGCATGCAGAAGAATCCAAACAAATGCACACTTACTGCCTTGCACTTAGTGACCCACCAAATGAATCAAATATCTCAACACAAGACCAGGTACACTGAACCAGTTAGAAGAGAAAGGGAGGAATAGTCTTGAATTCATTGGCACAGGAGAAGACTTCCTGAATAGAACACTGATTACACAGGCACTATATTCACCAATCAATAAATGGGACCTCATGAGGCTGAAATCCTTCTGTAGGGCAGAGAATACCATCATTTAGATAAAGCAACAGTATACAGAGTTGGAAAAGATTTTTACCAACTACATATCTGATAAAGGACTATTTGAAACTAAAACTCAAGGAAACCAATAACCCTATTTTAAAATTGGTTCTAAGTAGAATTTAGAGAAACATTTAAAGAAATGTTCAACATCCTTTGCCATCAAGAAATTTCATTTTATGCCTGTCAGCATGGCGAAGAGCAACAAAACAAGTGGCACTTCATTCTGGTGAGGATTTAGAGCAAGAGAAGAGTTGTCCATTGTTGGTGGGAGTGCAAAATTATATACCCACTATAGACATTTATGTGGTGGTTCTTCAGGCAGATGAGAATCAATCTACCTAGAGATCCAGCTTTATTATTACTTTGGACATATATTTTAAAAAACTTCATTATATCATAGCACAGAGACACTGGATCAACTATGTTCTTTGGTAGTATATTCATAGTTACTAGAAATTGGATAAAAGAGAACTAGTTGTCCCACAATAGAAGAATGGATAAAGAAACTGTGACACTTATGCACAATAGGAAATTGTGGTAAAAATTCAGCAGTAAAAAAAAAAAAAAAAAAAAAAAAAAAAAAAAAAAAAAAAAAAAAAAAAAAAAAAAAAAAAAAAAAAAAAAAAAAAAAAAAAAAAAAAAAAAAAAAAAAAAAAAAAAAAAAAAAAAAAAAAAAAACCTGAAACCAGAAATTCACTCTAAAATAAATGCAAGTAGACAAAAATCATTCTGAGTGTGGTAACTCAGACCCATAAAGTCAAATATATGGATTATTTGCTGTAAAGTCAATGAAAAGCAACCTACAAATTAACAGAACATTGGAGAATAAGTATAGAGTAACAGAGAAGAGGGTACAGGTAGATCTCCCTAGGAAAAGGAAACAGAATATAGTTCTGAATGTTATTTAAAATAGTTGAGGATGGATGACAAATGGGCTGGAATGACAGAATCAAGTAGTAGAAGACATGAGAGTAGGAATGTGGGCAGGGGAACAGCAAAACCTAAGAGCTACTCTAGAAGTAATATGGAACCGAATATGGTAGATTGCTAAAAATATACAAATATGAACGTGATCTGAATTAAATTTTCAAATAATGAGGGCAACAGAGGTCCAACTGAAAATCTCTTGTCACCAAATAAAGCTTCTAGTATCTGGACTGTGTTATATCTAGTTGAACTGTTGGCCAAAGAGGAAACCACCAAATAGCTCATATTTTTCCTAAGACTACAGTTGCTTTCTCAAAGTCAAAACAAGGCCCCATTGCAGAGGACAACACCTACATAGTTCGTTGAACATGGAGAGTTTTAGCTCCTACCTACAGAGCCTTCACTCATACATTCTAGTATCATATATGTACAACAAGGTCTTTGACACACTACCAAAAGAAAAAACTAAAAACCATGGCAGCCACAAACCCTTTGATCTGCAATCTGTCTTGCCAAAGAGATATTCTAAGGCAATGGTGACACAGTGCTTGTGGGAAGAAGAAACCAATATCTGATTTGACTTAAGGCCCATTTCATCAGATGAAACTCATACATAACACTGCTTCAGTGAACAAGACCCTAAGACTAAACAATCCAGGGACCTAAGGTAAAACTAAATATTACTGTTCTAAAACATATGTAGCAATAAAATGACTCTAAATGGCATTTTGCTGCACTGACAGGTTGGTGCCTTACTCAGGCATCACCACACCAGGGAAGGTTCTCTAGCAGCAGACAAATATAGACCCACAGTCACAGGTTATGCAATTTGTGAGAGCCCTTGAAACACTCAGAAAAACAAATCTCTCCCCTCGGGATCAGGGAATGGTGCAGAAGAAAAAGCAGAAAGAGCATAAAAGCGAGGAAGAAGCTGGTTTGTCTTCTAATGACAGAAAGGGAGTGTATCTGGATGTGATATGAGGAGGAAAAAGCTGGAGTAGTTGGGGGCAAAGACACCGTACTCGAGTGGAGGAAGTAAGTCCCTGGAGGCTTCCTTTGGCTCTTTTGCAACACTCCATTTGATGAGCAGCTTTGTGATGCTATACGCTATATGATGTTCTGCCTCATGTGGACCCAGCAGACAAAAGACTCTGAAACTGGGAACCAAATACATCTTTGTTTTCTCACCTGAATAGCTGCATAAATAAAGGTTAACATAAGCAGTTCACACATATATTTGAATAGAACCAAGTTGGGAATGCCAGATGGACTGTTAGACGAAGAAGATATTGTGATATAAGTATGCCTTATTAATTTTATTCTGGATAAATACATTACAGAATGAAAGAAATATGAGATTTAGATATTATACTGCTCACGGAATATCTTCTTTGTTAATATGAATATCTTCTAGCTCTGATTAGGATGTACTACTTTAAATTATATTTGATATGATCTAAGAACTTAAAGTGGGCTTGGGATAGAATAATATAGGTTGACTTCACCTATTAAAAGATTACGTGAAATATATCTGTAGAATTTTTGGTAGTTTATTAGAGGATACTGTTTGACAGCAAAATATCACTGGAATGAAAAACTAAAGGAAACGTAAAGATAGCTTTACATGTGAAATACAACTTGCGTATCAAAAATATTAGAATAATTGAGAAAGACTTTCAAAAGGAGAAAGAGTGGCAGAGCATCTACTCAAACTGCAGCATCTTAATGAAAGATAAGCTATAAAATAGTCATCAATGTAACTCCTCGAAAGGAAGGTCATGATCAGTGAGATGGCTTTCCAGGTACAGGTACTCACCATGCAAGCCTGGTGACATGAATTCTTTCCTTGGAAACAAATCAAAAGTCAAAAGATAAATCCAGTTTCACAATATTGTCCCATGACTTTCACATGTGCCAGACCATGCACTGCCCCATCTCAAATCGATAAAACTAAAACTAAAAGGAGAGTTATAACCTTGCTTGTAATGCATAATGCTCCTTGTGAATAACACTTTAAACTACTGTGACTCTAATCTTCCAACACCTGACACATTTTATGTGATCTCTAATCCATTATTCCAGTTACTGAAAAGGATTAAAAATAATTATTTTTATTTTTTCTTGGAATAAAGACATTGTATAGACTCAGTCAGAAGTAATATGAGTCTGATATGAGATTTAAAATTCAGGGTAAAAGTGAAACTGGATTGCACATATATATATATATATATATATATATATATATATATATATATATAAAATGATCAAGTAGTTAAGCATTTTTCATAATTAAATTGTTTAGAAATTTATAGTTACCTATTATATTGCATAAAAGGGCTAAGGACATGCCTCTATAGATAAGAGTGAAGAGTGATTGCTGTCCACGTAAAATGACCTGAATTGAAATCTCCAGCAATACAAAAGCCAGACATGACAACTGTGCCTATAATTCTAGCACTGAGGTATGGAGACAAGAAAATTCTGGGAGGTCATTAACTAACTAATCTCGATGAAACAGTAAGCTTTGTATTCACTTAGAAACCCTGTTTCAAAAAAAATTAGATGGAAAACCATGAAAGAAGCCACCTGATGCCTTCCTCAGGAATCTAGATGCATGCATATAAGCAAGTATAACATAGTACACACTCACACACACACACATACACACACACACACACACACATACACACATGCACACACACTCACATATGAAATATTTTGTAGAAATGATTGGAATGGATATTTATTTTTAAAGATTCACACATTGTTAATGCGTTTGAATGTAATGAAGTTTTTAGGAATTATAAGAACAATGTTCTGCCTAACAAATGGTTACTGACTCCTAAAACAATATAGGCTATTGATGTAGGCCTTAGTTAACTCTCAGAAGTGGAAGGTAAACCCCTGTTGCTTAATATACTGGGGTAGCCATTCTAATATCAAATAAAATAGACTTTCAACCCAAAATAATAAAAGAGACAAAGAGGGGCACTTCATACTCATCAAAGGCAAAATCTTCCAAGAGGAACTTTAAATTCTGAATATCTATGCTCCAAATGCAAGGGCAGCCACGTACATTAAAGAAACTTTAGTAAAGCTTAAAGCACACATTGCACCTCACACAATAATAGTGGGAGACTTCAACACCCCACTCTCATCAATGGACAGATCCTGGAAACAGAAATTAAACAGAGACTCAGTGGAACTAACAGAAACTATGAAACAAATGGACTTAACAGATATCTACAGAATATTTCATCCTAAAACAAAAG
>LR749939.1:166861-249825 GCA_902729485.2 Mus minutoides | reverse complement strand
GATATGTGGATATTAGCCCAGAAACCTAGACTACCCAAGATACAATTTACTAAACACATGATACTCAAGAAGAAGGAAGATCAAAATGTGGACATGTCACCCCTTCCTAGAATTAAGAACAAAGCACACATTGAAAGAGTTAAAGGGAGCATTTGTGCAGCTCAATCCAAAGGATGGACCCAAAGACTGCGGCTGCCAGAGATCCAGAACGCCGGGGCCAGGGGGCGGGAGCGGGTGGGTAGGGTAGCAGGGCCTGGAGGGGGGAAGATATAGGGAACTTTCTGGATAACACTTGAAATGTAAATGAAGAACATATCTAATAATAGTTGAAAAAAAAAAGAATTTCAGAGGACACTCTGAATGAAACAAAACAAAACAAAACAAAACAAAACAAAACAAAAGAAATTAGGGAAGAACTATACAATTAATAAAGAAAGCACCTTCAACAAATGGTGCTGCTTTTACTAAATGTTGACATGTAGAAGAATGCAAATAGATTCATAGCTATCACCCTGCACAAAAATCTAAGTCCTAGTGGGTCAGACACCAACATCAAACCAGATACAATGAACCTTACAGAAGAGAAAGTAGGGGATAGGTCTGAACACATTGAGGCAGGGAGTTTGGCAGGAAGGCAGCCAAACTGATTTCTCTCCATCTGCATGCTCTCTGGAAGAGCCTGAACATGGAAGGTTTATTATTTGTTTTATATCTAAAGTTTTATGTAACTTAGAATTTATGTAAATTGGAATTTGGTTTGTTTTTATTTTTTAGCTTATAATATTCTAATTATATAGAAATGGAGCATAATTTCATAATAAAATTAAACAAATGTGAAAAAAAAAGAATTATAAGAACAATGTTCTGCCTAACAAATGGTTACTGACTCCTAAAACAATATAGGCTATTGATGTAGGCCTTAGTTAACTCTCAGAAGTTGAAGGTAAACCCCTGTTGCTTAATATACCATCCACTTACAACAAATACCTCACATGCTTTGCGTTGGACCTAACCTAAAGCTTCTTTCCTGGACTCCAGTTTTCATTGTTCCAGAAAATATTATGCAAGCTGCCAAGGAAAGGATAAAGTTAATAGTCCTACCCAGCTGCAACACCCATGAACCACCACAATGAGCGACATGGCAAGATAACTGTAAAGGTGCACTGTAAAGTGGCACTCACTTGTTAGTAGTGACAAAGGGTATCTAATTAAGGGTCACTAAACAGGAAGGAAATCATGCCTGCTACTGGAAACCTAGTGAAGATCCTGGAGCTAGTAATGTCATGGATCTTAGAAAAGAATCTTTACCACCTTGCTAGACCAGCATAATTCTTTACTCCATTCTAAATCTGACTTGAGTAGCTACAAATAGTTCTTAACAAATAAACTTCTCTTTAAAGCAAGTGGAGGCTATGAGAGTAAAACACACAGGCACAATGCTGAGATGCCAATTGATTGTGGGCAGTTTAACCTTGGTAGATGCATCTATATAAGAGCTCCTAAATCTATAGCTCACAGAACACAGAATACAAGGAAGTGGGCTATGCAACAGCCTCACCTAGAAATGGCTGCATAAACAAAATTAGAGCAAAGGCACTATCAATGGATATGTTAATGTAGCAGGGAGAGAATTCCACTGGGTCATGCCCCTAGGCAAGAACATTAGGCAACTAATAACTGCTGGTGAGGGAGTGTTAGCCTATCCCAAGGCTGAGCCCTGAAACCATATATACACACCAAAACTCGACTCAGAAGGTTGTATTTATACATTTGTACATACACATCAAAATGCATATCATGTAACTATATCAAAGAAAAAGAGGCTATTAATTTAGTAATGGAAAGAGAAAGAAGACTGGAGAGAGTACATAAAAGATCCTGGGAGAGAAGAGGGAACTTGGAGAAAGGTAAAATTCCATTTAATTAAAAGTGTAATAAAATGAAGGAAGATAACCAGTACCCCCCAGAGCTCATGTCTCTAGATACATATGTAGCAGAAGATGGCCTAGTTGGCCATCATTGGGAAGAGAGGCCCCTTAGTCTTGCAAACTTTATATGCCCCAGTATAGGGGAACGCCAGGGCTAAGAAGTAGGAGTAGAGCGGGGAGAGGGTATAGGGTACTTTCAGGATAGAATTTGAAATGTAAATAAAGAAAATATCTAATTGAAAAAAGAAAAAATGACAATTTAATATAAATATCCAGATAAAGCCTAGGATATTCTACAGTGAGAGCTTCTAAATATAAATGAACCAAAAGGAAACCTAAGTATTATACCACTAATACTCATTTTTATTTTAGAGGATACAGACTGCAATCACATAGGATGTTCCTTTGCTCAATTACACTAACCTTGATATGATTCACATTATCTATTTTTCCAATGAAAAGTAACTCCAAGATTATATCACAGTTTTTGTGAAAATCATATTTAGAATCCAAATAATTTTCCATTGATTTTTCTTCTTACTATACTCACAGTACCAGATTTTCAAATACTGTAATTTGGCTATGTCCAGATCTTCATTTATGAATAAACCAGAACAAACAAGCATATTATTTTCTTTAAAAACATGTTCCTTGTATCTCAGTACTATAAATAGTTCAGCTCAGGAAATCTTGAATAATCCACCAAAATCAGGTTTTTATTAAATATTTGTACTAGCAAACACATGGCTTAAGTTATGATTAATACCCTAGAAAAGTTTGTTAAAACTAATTTTAAGTTTGAAACTAAAGGAAGAATATGCTACAGCATATAATGTTACAGATACAGAATTCTTATGGAAAGAGGCAGAAGAAATAAATATAATGATGGACATTAACAATGACTTGGAAAATCTTCAGTTTCATTCAAGCAGATAAAAATATTTGATACTTGCTGTCTTCTAATAGTAGAAAATAGTAGGCAGGCATAAAACTGCAAAGAAACAGTGTTTTAATTATGCCTTTTATTTTTTGAAAATATACTATTATTATCTCACTCCTTCCTTTTCTCTTTCTCCTCTAAACTCTCTCATATACAACTACATTTTCTCTCAAATTCATTATTTTTCATTAATTCTTATTACATGCATATATATGCATGTATCACATAACATGTATATTTATATACTTGCATATATATGAATATATGTATCCCTAAATAAATAAATACAACTCATTCATTAGAATAAACTGAGATACTTCTGTCTTTAGATTAAGGAAAGGAGGACGTGACTTAGTGTATAATAATTGAAAAAGTAATGCCTTTTATCATGACATTGTCACAAATGTGTATTATACTCTATCACTCTGCCTTATTTATTACAGGTTGGCTCCCTCTTAAAAAGAGAATTTTTTTGCCATAAAATGCATGTTTAATCACAGAAGTCCCTGGGACTATTAACTGAAAGGTAGAAATGAGAATAAGAATGGTTTAATGAACACAAGAGACATTCAATGTATTCATGATCACTGATGAATGTCAGCCATCAAGAAATCTCAGTCAGACTTCACATCTTGTTTGGCCTAACATTTTTATAGTAAGTGATTTTTATCATCCATTCTTGAATGCCTGAACAGACACTTCTATTGTGAAAAGCTTATAGCTAGATTTTGCTTTAAACCTGTTCTGACAATCTTTTTTTTTTCAACGTAAACACTTTTATTTTAGTCTTTTTAAACAATTACTACCATGGCTTTTGCTGAAGGTGTCAAAAAGAAAGCTGTCTAAAACATCAATACTGTGAAGCAAATATGTTTTCTTTGGCTTTATATATCCACCTTTCTTTTCTTTTTACTATATTTTTCCTGGGTTAGTTGAACCTCTTGAGATTGGGAGTGATGTGAGTCTTTGTACAACTGTTCCTCCTCCTTTGAATGTACCATCTTATACAATGAGCTCACGGTGTAGCTCCACTATGATGATGATGATGTTCATTTCAAGAAATTGTGTCACTTGAATACAGGGGAAATTGAGTACACTTAGTTTTTGCAGAGGCCTAATGAAATATTCGATTATTTTTGCCCCTTTGTGCTACTGGAAATCAACAGGGAATAGGTAAATGCCAGTTATTTGCTTCTTGCAAGGGAGACTCTTACAGATCATGATTGTCATCTGGTCTGAGGGGTTGTGAGAGAGAATATATAAACAACTGAATTAGAGTTGCTGTGGATTATTTTTATACAGTTTTCAAAGTGACAAAAATGGTTTATCATTTCTCATTAATCTGAGCTATTATTATGATCCAAGTTAAGGTATATTTGTAAAGTCTAAAACAGCATTAAGTTAGTAATATTTTACTTTATAGAGTTGAAAATAAAAACCAAACTTGGATCACAATTCAATAAGTGTCATTTTCCTCTTCATACAGAAGAGATCTTGTCTAGACATGATGAAAAACTTGCCTTACTTTCTCAACTTCCTTTTCTAGTACTGCTACTTTTCTTCCATTTCTCTTCCTGAGTCTATACTTTCAAATGATGGCCATTGTTTACAATGGACTGACAAACTTGATTAAAAATCTAAATGTTGCGGACATTCTTTTGTGGTTGGGTTACCTCACTCAGAATGATACCCTCCAGATTGTTTTTAATAGCTGAGTAGTACTCCATTGTGTAAATGAACCACATTTTCTGTATTCATTCCTTTGTTGAGTGACGTCTAGGTTCTTTCCAGCTTCTGTCTATTATAAATAAGGCAGTTATGAACATAGTGGAGCATGTGTCCTTATTACCAGTTGGAACATTTAGATTTTTTGTGGACAGCCAGGACCACAGGCCTACCAGGAGACCTGAAGCAACCCAGGGACAAAAGTGGCAGACTCCAGACAGAGTCACACAAACTAACAAACACCAAGGACAACCAGATGGCGAGATGCAAAAGTAAGATTATAAGCAACAGAAGCCAATATACATGGGCATCAGCAGAACCCAGTTTTCCCACCACAGCAAACCCTGAGTACACCAACACACATGAAAATCAGGAAGTTGACCTAAAAATCCTATCTCATGAAGATAATAGACTCTTTACAGAGGCTATCAATAACTCACTGAAAGAAATGCAGGAAAACACTATCAAACAAGTGAAGGAATTAAATAAAGCAGTCCAAGACCTAAAAGTGGAAGTAGAAACAATAAAGAAAACACAAATGGAGGCAAACTTGGAAATGGAAAACCTAGGAAAGAGATCAGAAATTACAGATGTAAGTATCACCAACAGAATACAAGAGATAGAAGAGAGAATCTCAGGTGTAGAAGATCCTGTAGAAGATATTGACACAACTATCAAAGAAAATGCAAAATATAAAAAATTCTTAACCCAAAGCATCCAGGAAATTTGAAAAGACCAAAATCTAAGAATAATTAGAGTAGAGGAGAATGAAGATTCCCAGTTTAAAGGACCTGAAAATGCCTTCAACAAAATTATAGAAGAAAACTTCCCCAACCTAAAGAAAGAGGTGAAAATAAAGGTACAAGAAGCCCATAAAACACTAAATAAATGGGACCAGAAAAGAGAATCCTCTCCTCACATATTAATTTAAACACTAAACCCACAGAACAAAGAAAGAATATTAAAAGCTGCAAGGGAAAAGGCTAATTAACATACAAAGGTAGACCACCAGAATTACACCAGACTTCTCAACAGAGACTATAAAAGCCAGAAAAGCCTGGTCAGAGGTCAGGAAGGCTCTAAGAGAACACAGTACTAGCTCAGGCTACTATACCCAGCAAAACTCTAGTCAACATACATGGAGAAAACAAAATATTCCAGGACAATACCAAATTCAAATAGTATCTATATACCAATCCAACTCTATAAAGGATCTTAGGAAAAAAAAATCTCCAACACAAGGAAGATACCTGAACCAAAGAAAGGACAAGATATTAAGCATCTCACAACAAAGTCAAAAAGAGAGAACCCCACAAGCACATAAAACCACCTACAAAAACAAACATAGCAAGAACTAAGAGTCATTTCTCTTTAATATCTCAATATTAATAGACTCAACTCACCTATAAAGACATACGCTAACAGACTGGATAAGCAAACAAGATCCAGCATTTTGCTGCACACAAGAAACACATCTATAAAAAAGACAGACACTATCTCAGAGTAAGAGAATGAGAAAAGGTCTTCCAAGCAAACAGGTTCGGAAAAAAAAAAAAAAAAACTGGAGTTGCCATCCTAATATTCAATAAAATAGACTTTCAATCAAAAGTTATCAAGTGAGATGAGAAAGGACACTTCATATTCATCAATACGGAAATGCACCAAGAGAAAGTCTCAATTCTGAACATCTATGCCCCAATTGTAAGGGCACCCACATTCATAATGGAAACTTTACTAAAGTTCAAAACACACATTGAATTCACACAATAATAGTGGGATACTTCAACACCCCACTCTCACCAAGGGAAAGGTCATTGAAACAGAAACTAAACACAGACACTGAAACGAATAGAGGTCATGTCTCTAGCTGCACATGTTGCAGAAATGGCCCAGTTGTCCATCATTGGGAAGAGAGGCCCCTTGGTCTTGTAAACTTTATATGCCCCAATACAGGTGAATGTTAGGGCCAAGAAGTGGGAGTGGGTGGGTAGTGGAGAAGGGCAGGGGGAGGATATAGGGGGTTTTCGGGATAGCATTTGAAATGTAAATGAAGAAAATATCTAATAAAAAATTGAAAAAAAAGTGTTATCACCAATACTTTTAAGAATTCAAGTAATTCATCAATTCAAGGCCCATACCTAAACACAATAAAAGCAAATACTGCAAACTAACAGCTAATGTCAAATTAAATGGAGAGATACTTGAAGCAATTCTATTAAAATTGGGGACATGATAAGGATGCCCACTTTCTCCATATCTATTCAATATAGTACTCAAATTGCTAGCTAGAACAATAAGCCAACAAAAAGAGATCAAGGGAATACAAATTGTCAAAGAAGAAACAAAGGTATCACTATTTACAGATGCTATGATAGTATACATAAAGGACTCCAAAAACTCTACCAGAGAAATTCTCAACTGATAAACAACTTCAGCAATGTGGCCGGATATAATATTGACTCGAATAAATAAGTAGTCTTCCTTTAAACAAATTATAAACAGGCTGAAAAAGAAATTAGGGAAAGAACTCCCTTCACAATAGCCACAAATAATATAAAATATCTTGGGATACCTCTAACCAAACAAGTGAAAAATCTGTATGACAACAACTTCAATTCTCGTAAGAAAGAAATTGAAGATCTCAGAAAATGGAGAGATCTCCCATGCTCATGGATTGGCAGAATTAACATAGTAAAAATAGCCATGCTACCAAAGACAATCTGCAGATTCAAGGCAATCCCCATCAAAATCCCAACACAATTCTTCAAGACATGGAAAGAGCAATTCTTAAATTCATCTGAAAAAGCAAAAAATCCAGAATAGCAAAAACCGTTTTTAACAATAAAAGAATGGCTGGGGGAAATCACCATCCCTGACCTCAAGCATTCCTACAAAGAAATACTGGTAAAAACAGCATGATATCTGGTTCAGAGATATATGCATTGATCAATTGAATAGAATTGAAGACCCATAAATAAAACCACACACTTACGGACACCTGATCTTTGAGAAAGAAACTATCCGGGTGGTGGTGGTGCACGCCTTTTAATCCCAGCACTCAGGAGGCAGAGGCAGTTATTTCTGAGTTCGAGGCCAGCCTGGTCTACAAAGCAAGTTCCAGGGCAGCCAGGGCTATACAGAGAAACCCTGTCTCCAAAAAAAAAAAAAAAAAAAAAAGGAGAAAGAAATAAAATATACACAATGGAGAAACAAAACATTTTATATGGTACTGGTCTAACTGGCTATCTGTATGTAGAAAAAGAAAATAGACCCATAATTGTCACCTTGCATGAAGCTCAAGTCCAAGTGGATCAAGGACCATATAAACCAGATACACTGAACCTAATAGAAGAGAAAGTGGGAAAGAGCCTTGAACTCATTGGCACAGGAGAAAATTTGCTAAACAGAACTCCAGTGGCTCATGTTTTGAGATCAAGAATTGATAAATGGGACCTCATGAAACTGAAAAGCTTCTGTAAGGCAAAGGACATGTTCAATAAGACAAATCAGCAACCTACAGATTGGTAAAAAATCTTCACTAATCCCACATCTGACAGAGGGCTAATATCCAAAATGTATAAAGAGCTCAAGAATCTTACCATCGCCGGGCGTGGTGGCGCACGCCTGTAATCCCAGCACTTGAGAGGCAGAGGCAGGCGGATTTCTAAGTTCGAGGCCAGCCTGGTCTACAGAGTGAGTTCCAGGACAGCCAGGACTACTCAGAGAAACCCTGTCTCGAAAAACCAAAAAAAAAAAAAAAAAAAGAATCTTACCATCAAAAAACCAAACAACCAGTGCCCCGGGCACTGGCTCCTCATCTCACTAGGGCCTCTGCCAAAGATGTAAAACTTGGTGAGGATGCTTGATCCTTAATGCTTCAATGTGTAGACCTTTTAATCGATGCTGCAGCTGTTTCAATGGGGCCAAAGGGAAGAGTAATGATTATTGAATAGAGTTGGGGAAGTCCCAAAGTAACAAAAAAATGAGGTCACTGTCACAAAGTCAATTGATTTAAAGGATAAATACAAAAATATTGTAGCTAAACATGTTTAGGATGTTGACAATAACACAAATGTAGAGGCTGGGGATGGCACCACCACTGCCTTTGTTTTGGTATGCTCTATTGCCAAGGAGGGCTTTGAGAAGATCAGCAAAGGAGCTAATTCAGTGAAAATCCAGAGACGAGTGATGTTGACTGTCAATGCTATAATTGCTGAACTTAAGAAACAATCTGAACCTGTGACAACCCCTGAAGAAATTGCTCAGATTGCTGTAATTTCTACAAATGGAGACAAAGACGTTGGGAACATCATTTCTGATGCAATGAAAAAGGTTGGAAGAAAGGGTGTCATCACCGTGAGGGATAGAAAAACCCTGAATAATGAGCTAGAAATTATTGAAAGCATGAAGTTTGAGAGAGGATGTATTTCCCCATATTTTATTAACACATCAAAAGGTCAAAAGTGTGAATTCCAAGAGGCCTATGGCTTTTTGTTTGTTTGTTTGTTTGTTTGTTTGTTTGTTTTTTTTTTTGGTTTTTCGAGACAGGGTTTCTCTGTGTAGCCCTGGCTGTCCTGGAACTCACTCTGTAGACCAGGCTGGCCTCGAACTCAGAAATCCGCCTGCCTCTGCCTCCCAAGTGCTGGGATTAAAGGCGTGTACCACCACGCCCGATTTTTTTTTAAAGATTTACTTATTTATTATATGTAAGTACACTGTAGCTATCTTCAGACACACCAGAGGAGGGCATCAGATCTCATTACAGGTGGTTGTGAGCCACCATGTGGATTTGAACTCAGGACCTCCAGAAGAGCAGTCAGTGCTCTTAATCGCTGTGCCATCTCTCCAGTGGCCTATGTTGTGTTGAGTAAAAAGAAAATTTCTAGCATTCAATTCATTGTACCTCCTCTTGAAATTGCTAATGTTCATCAGAAGCTCTTGGTCATAATTGCTGAAGATGTTGATGGAGAAGCTCTAAGCACACTGATTTTGAAAAGGCTAATAGTTGGTCTTCAGGTTGTAGCAGTCCAAGCTCCAGGATTTGGGGACAATAGGAAGAACCAGCTTATAGATGTGACTGCTGATACTAGTTGTATGGTGTCTGGAGAAGAGGACTGACTCTAAACCTTGAAGATGTTCGAGCTCATGACTTAGGAAACGTTGGAGAGGTCACTGTCACCAAAGATGGTTCCATGCTTTTGAAAGGAAAAGGTGGCAAAGCTCACATTGAAAAATGTATTCTTTGTATATATTGGAAATTAGTCCCCTATCAGATTTATGATTGGTAAAAGTACTTTCCCAATCTGTTGGTGGCCTTTTTGTCTTATTGACAGTGTCTTTTTGCCTTACAGAAGCTTTGCAATTGTATGAGGTCCCATTTGTCAATTCTCAATCTTACAGCATAAGCCATTGGTGTTCTGTTCAGGAATTTTCCCCCTGTTTCCATATCTTCAAGACTTTCCCCCACTTTCTCCTCTATAAGTATCAGAGTCTCTGGTTTTATGTGGAGTTCCTTGATGCACTTAGACTTGAGCTTTGTACAAGAGATAAGAATGGATCAAATGGCATTCTTCTACATGATAACCGCCAGTTAAGCCAGCACCATTTGTTGAAAATGCTGTCTTTTTTCCACTGGATAGTTTTAGCTCCTTTATCAAAGATCGAGTGACCATAGGTATGTGGGTTCATTTCTGGGTCTTCAGTTCTATTCCAGTGATCTACCTGTCTGTTGCTGTACCAGTACCATGCAGTTTTTAACACAATTACTCTGTAGTACAGCCTGAGGTTACGCATGGTGATTCCCCCAGAGGGTCTTTTACTGTTGAGAATAGTTTTTGCTATCCTAGATTTTTTGTTATTCCAGATGAATTTGCAAATTACCTTTTCTAACTCTGTGAAGAATTGAGTTGGAATTTTGATGGGGATAACATTGAATCTGTAGATTGCTTTTGGTAGGATAGCCATTTTGACTATATTAATCCTGCCAATCCACGAGCATGGTAGATCTTTCCATTTTCTAAGATCTTCTCCAAATGCAGACACTATTGCATATGCCAGCAAGATTTTGCTGACATGACCCTGATATAGCTGTCCATTGTGAGGCTATGCCGGTGCCTGGCAAAAACAGAAGTGGATGGAACACAGGGTCCCCAATGGAGGAGCTAGAGAAAATACCCAAGGAGCTGAAGGGGTCTGTAACTGTATAGGAGGAACAGCAATATGAACTAACCAGTACCTCCTGAGCTTGTGTCTTTAGCTGCATATGTAGCAGAAGATGGCCTAATTGGCCATCATTGGGAGGAGAGGCATGTGAATTTGCAAAGATTATATGCCCCAATACCAGAGCCAGGAAACGGGAGTGGGTGGTTTGGGGAGCAGGGGAGGGAGAGGGTATAAGAGAATTTTGGGAAAGCATTTGAATTGTAAATGAAGAAAATATCTAATAAAAATTGTTTAAAAAAGAAAAAGAAAAACATATTCAAGGAATCACTGAGCAGCTAGACATCATAATTAGTGAATACAGAAGGAAAAACTGAATGAACGACTTGCTAAACTTTCAGATGGAGTAGCTGTGTTGAAGGTTGTAGGGATAAGTGATGTTGAAGTAAGTGAGAAGAAAGAAAAAGTTATAGATTCTGTTAATGCTACAAGAGCAGTTGTTGAAGACACTGTTCTAGAAGGCTGCTCTCTGCTTCGATGAATCACAGCCTCAGATTCATTACAGCCTGTTAATGAAGGTCAGAAAATAGGTATAGAAATTATTAAGATCAACACATTTAGATATAATTCCTTCTCAGACAATATATACACAGCTTTTTATCTTATTACGACTTGCACAGTTTACTAATTTATTTCATCTTTGATGAGGCATCAGATCATCTTCTATCATTAGACATAAACTTCCATTGCAAGAAGAACATAAACATAAGTTTAGGCATAAAACAAACTACCATTTCTCCTCATCCAAAGAGGAAAAAGATAATTTAATTGACTTAATTATTTGGCCCCGCATTTTATCAAAAGGAAACAATAAAATAAAAGGGCCACAAGAACTTCTAAAGCCCAAATCGTGTGCCTTAGCTATTCCAGAAGTAGTTTTAAAACAGCTAGCAACAAGACATGTTCCTCTTGGTATTTGAGTGCTGATTATATCAACAGAATTTCTACTTCTCAGTGAAATGTAATAAATGTAAGTCCTTTAACATTTTCATTTACTTTTGTATTTTAACTCATGGAGGAAAGGTATCAGACATAAAATCTGAAATGCAGCTGTGTTGTTTCAAAATGAATAATGTCTGCTGAGTGAGACACTGAGTCAGGGTTTAGTTTTCAGCATAAGGAAAGTATTTTGTGAGTTTTGCTGGAAAAGATGACAGCCAAGCGAAGGCAGCCTCCCTTTTAGATAGAGAAATGTGGACATGAGAACAAAGTGCTAAGTTGGCTAGAAAAACAAAGCACAAAAAAGCTTAGGTGGCCAAGTGAGCATTATGTGCGAGCATCTCTATTTGATTGCATGTAACTTTCGTCTGTTCTCCCTTGTTTTAAAAAATTCAAATTATAAGCCATTAAAACATTAAGGCAAACCTCTGATCTCGAATTCAGGAAGAACACACTTCATGGAAAAGGGTAGTGATAGCATTCTTATTACTCAATACAGAATGTTATCTTGAAGAGATTACAGACCAGAAATCAAGGAGTTCACTAGCTGTTGCTTTCATCAGTATAAGTCATTGCAAAATGTGCTGAGTTGAGTTGTGCAAATGGCACATTAGCTGAGGCTGTTTTCTGATGGCTGATGCATGAGAAAGGTAATATTTTAAAATCTTTTGACTGAAGTTGTGGGTTTTGCAGTGAAGTCATCTTCTATGTGGATTAACAGTAAAACCTAGAAAAAGCAGAAATGGATTATAAAATATTAGACAATATTTATTTTACACGAAATTCAAGATGACCAAAATTAAAGCTATTCACAAGAAATGGGCATTTCAAGTTATATAAAAAGTCTAAAGTATGAGCGATATCAATTTCATCTCATTTTGAACTTGTGCTATTATGAGTAAACATGTTTCTGTACCATTATAAACCAGTTGTATATTCTAAATTAAGGAGAAAACACCTCTATTTATGCTGATGCATAAATTGCACCGGGAATGGGTTATTAAAAGGACAAACCCAGGTATTTTTCCTGAGTTAATATATGTTGACTTATTGCTTTTTTGATATAAAATCATCTTAAAGAATTTTCTTCTTCCTTATGGAAACAATGCTGATATATAATCACAGGTCTTGGTTATTAAGATTCAAGACAAAGCTGAAAGCTCTGCTTGCATGGGAAAGGCAACTGCAGAATCAGAAAAGCTAGATAGATGGGTGTGGTAGAAAAAGAATTTATTGAAAGAAAGTGACTTAATAATCTCTAGGGAGGTAACCATATTGCAATATAAAATCTTTTCTTGGTTTTTAAAATAACTATTGATTTAATAATGCAATGAATGAAGTAATATGAAAACAGAGAGCCAATATCAGTCAGTAACAACCAGCTGGCAAGCTGATCAGCATGACCTATTTTCTATAAAAGCCATTGTGTGAACAAATAAATGCTATGATTAACAAAGCCAGTATAACTCAGAAATGTTTAAAAATTATCGAATAATGAGTTAAATTATAATAAGGGTAATTTGGGTCTCTTAGATAAGTTAAAATAATTCACTTTTAAATACATAAAACCTTTCTGGTCAATTTAATTGTAGCTACCAACTAGATCCATTGCTACTTTATCACTTGTTAAGTGATGATAATGTTTATGTACAAAATCAGTCAAGAGATGTGATCTAAGGGTGCTACTGCCTCAATGCACTTAGCACAATATAACAAAGAAAAAATGGTGGCAGACAAGTAAAAAGAAATATAGGCAATGGTGATCCACTTGGAGCTAGTTAAATCCTTATGGATTATCAACATAAATTCCTTTAGTCTTGCTAAAAATAGCTATGTTTTCAGTTAGTCGGACATATATGAATTGAATTGAAACAATGAAGAAATCTGACAACACTGTCATTAAATTCACCAACTACATGACATTGTTTAAGAATGACAATCAACAAATAGAAACACATAGAACTAAAAGGCTTTTGGTACATTTACACAATGGAGTACTACTCAGCTATTAGAAACAATCAATATATGAAATTCCTAGGCAAATGGATGGATCTGGAGGATGTCATCCTGAGTGAGGTAACCCAATCACAAAAGAACTCACATAACATGTACTCACTGATATGTGGATACTAGCCCAGAAGCCTAGAGTACCCAAGACACAACTTACTAAANAGTTGGCCATCGTTGGGAGGAGAGGCCCCTTGGTCATACAGACTCTATATGCCCCAGTACAGGGGAACGCCAGGGCCATTACGTGGGAGGGGGTGGGTAGGGGAGCAGGGCGGGGATGCGGGAGGGTAAGGGAAAATTTCTGGATAACATGTGAAATGTAAATGAAGAAAATATCTAATAAAGAGGGAAAAAAAAAAGGCTTCTGAACAACAAAAGGACACCAGGGTTTAAATGAAGAGATAGCCTATATACATATCTAGTATCTAGAATATATACAGATTTTAAAAACTAAACATCAAGAAAACAAACACCACCATCTCCAAATGGGGTTGGATATAAAGAATTCTCAAAACATAAATCACAAAAGGCTGAGAAATGTTTCTAAATCAGTCAATATAAGGGAAACTACTCTGAGACCACTAACCCTGGTCAGAATAGATAAGATCAATACATACGTGATAACAAATTCTGATTTGACTGTGGATGAAGGGGAATATTCATTCTTGGGAGTGCAGACCAGTGAAATCACTATGGAAGTGATGTTTATCAAAAAGAATTTTTTTAAAGCCTAGAAATAGAAAGATAATGATCAATCTCATCCAACTGTGGAACCTGCAAGTCACAATTATGACTCACCTGACCACAATAGTAGCATAAAATGTCATTGTGTAACCAACTACTTTCTGATTGAATTTAAGTTTCTCTTCACAAGGTGGAACCTATACTTCACATAGTTGCTGAGGACAATAACCTGTATGCAAAGGTCATAGACCCTAAGGAAGAACCTGCTACCATTATTTTGCCATGAGGACATAGTATTAAAGCAACTCCTAACGACTTGTTATACTTACAGATGAGTGAATCATTCAAACTCTTCAGAGAAGTTTGTTTTCTTGTTTGTTTGTTTGTTTTAAGTACATGACAGCCACAATATTAAAGATGAGGAAAATAAGTGACTGTGAAGTGTTTAGCCCTAAATGAGACATCTAATTTCCCAAGGTTCAGAGATCATCGAGGGAGAAGGGGAAGAGAGACTCTAGGATCCAGGGGTGAGGATGACTACAGGCTTTTGCAATAAAATTGTTCTTGGGAGACAACAGTTTGCATATATGAAGACAGCAATTCTAACAGGCTGCTCAAGACCTATGAAAGCACAAGCCAAAATATTATCATAATGGAGAGGGGAGTTAGGCACCAAGTTCTACCCCTAGCTAAGGAATTGTAGTAACTGATAGTTGCTGAGAGAGAAAAAGATAGCTTTTCTTAGAGTGTGGTTTGTGGTAGGTCTAACACACTCCAGTGGATGGCAAAACATCTAAGAAATATAGGCATCAAAAATGGGTCTTGATAGGATTAAAAATAAATAAATACACAAAGGTGGGAGTGTGTACTAAGGAGAAAATGAGAAGATAGAGGGGGATAGAGATGATCAAAATAAATGTATTGTTCTCAAAGAATTAATCAAAATATTTTTAGAAAAGAAAAATCATTTTCTTTTAATATCTATGTATGAAGAAAAAGAAAATATGGGCATTTTATAAGCCATCTTAACTAGTAAATAGAATTAAACTTCTTCACTAGTACAACACATTTTAAGCTTTATCAAATAATGTCCTTGAAGCTTCCAAAAAGCAGAAGGAGCATCCACAAAGTGATTTTTCCTTTGTCATGAATGCAGAATCAAACTGATTGGCTGCATTAATGCAAATAGGACACGTTTTGTAGATTTCTTGTTTGAGTCATTGCTGACCACTGTGAGTGCAGGCATGTGTTAGAATGTTCTTTCCTCCAAGATTTACCATCTGCGTTACAGTGAAGAAGCAATGTCAATCTCTGTAGAAAAATTATGAAGCAGTCATGCTCTTCCTCCTTATATTTCAGTAGGGCCAATGGTCAGAGGCTAAGAGCTATGCAAAGATAAGGAAGGTCCTTTCAACCTCAGGAATCAGATCGCTTGGCTGGATGCCCCACTACTCTACTCCACATTTCTCTGGCTTTTAGCTTAGCTTTTCAATTTTTGCTAAGATTCAAAACACACACACACACACACACACACACACACACACACACACACACACAACTACTTCCATTTCTAGTAAATGGTATTTTTTAAAGATTTATTTTTTATTTTTTATATGTAAGTACACTGTAGCTGTCTTCAGACACTCCAGAAGAGAGAGCCAGATCTTGTTACGGATGGTTGTGAGCCACCATGTGGTTGCTGGGATTTGAACTAATCACCTTCGGAAGAGCAGTCGGGTGCTCTTACCCGCTGAGCCATCTCACCAGCCCCGTAAATGGTATTTGTATACTTTAAATTGGGTAGGAGTTTTTGTGGTTTGCAACACTTGAAAAAATTATAGTGCACATCTTATATTCATGTGAATGAAGCATTCTGTGTATAATAAATCAATATGGATCACCAAAAAACTATTGTCTTTGATTTCAAATAAAAGGGAGTTAAGTTCCACAGCATGAACAAAGTATCTTTCTGAAGGGGTCTGTGTATGTGTCAGACGGGGAAGCAAACCTGCCCAAGGAGATGAGAGTGAAAGCCATCACCGACCTGGATCACATGGTGAGGAGTCTAAAGCCAGATAGTTCACTATCAATGTATTTAAATTTGGGAAAAGGATTCTAGGCAACAACTATTCCAGTTTCAGATGTACAATAAAGTGTAAGGTATAACTACATAGAATCTCCTTTATAATGTACAAGAAAACATGAGGATGGGTTCTATAACTAAAAGGCCTAGAATCTAGTGTGGTCTCTGATCAATAACATAGAGGTCATTAGTCTAGAAAATGCATGTAGTATCACCACGAAGGATAGATAGAGGTTTAAGGAGGGATGAGTCTGGGGAAATTTGGGTGAGGTCTGTTTCCACTGATAGCAAACAGCTCACCGGGTGGTTAACAAAATCTGGGTGGGAAAACAGACATTGTATCTCCTTAGTTGAAAAAAGGCCACTGTGTGTTTAACATTCCTCATTTCACTTGTGTTCTGTGGGCGCAAGCACCTTTGTACCCCACACCTCTTAACAAAAAGTAGACTAGACTCTCACAACAGGCAGTATGCAGAGCTCCGTGTTTCTTTTACTTTCTCCCTGATTCTCACTTTTCCTTCCTCTGGTTCACGTCCCACCCCTTTTCTTGCCATTTCTCCCCTCCCTTTCTTTCTTTTTTCTTTTTTTCCTTTTATAAACAAGTCTCACCATGGACTCTCTGTTCTTCTTGTACTTGTGATTTTCCTGCCTTGACATCCAAAGAGCTAGGCTTACAGGCCTAGCCATGTCTCATATTTTCTCTTATAATCCAGGTTATCTATGTATTTACAACAAAGTCTAGTATTATTTTTGAGTTTATTTTGGCTGAGGAGTTTATTTTTTCTGTAAGAATTTTTAATGTAACATCTTTTACTTTGTATTCCTTATTTTTGGAGACCAAATACCAGCCATCATTGAGGCAAATTCCATGTTGGTGAAGTCACATGTACTTTACCAAACTGTTTATTGAACAATAACAACAAAAATTTGGATTATTATATTTAGTTTCAATGCTTCATATAATTTTTCAATATTAATGTAGAATTATACTGAGTTCCACAAAATAAATAAAGACTTAAAATGTACAAGGGGGACGTTAGTTTGTCATGTTGTAGTCATATATCTGAACACACTACCTCTTACAGCTTCTACCAGACTAAAAGGTTAAGTGCTTTTAATGGTGGATCAGTATTAAGTAAATACATTCTCCACCAGCCAAGCATCTGAAAGGTTCAGAAACACTGGCAAGTGTTTTGTTTCTGGTTTCTGACCTGGATTGAACCAGACACATTGAAATAATGTGAGAAAGATTGTTTTTAGCCAGAAGTAGAAGTAAATCTGCCAATTCTTCAGCTTTGACCATTTGAGAAGTTATTTTAGACCTAGCCCACAATCTGAACTACAAAACTTTTCAGAGGATAATGGAAATTTTAAGCTGTAGGAAGGGTGTTCCTGCTGCAAGACAAACACTGATGAGCCACAGAAACAAATTGTAGTCACGATTCTGGAGAAGAGTTGAGGATTCCATGCAGTATGCCTTGTGGCTGGAGTCTCACCCATGCACAATCCAGTACAGTCAGGAGCACCTAGAGAAGGGTCTAAGGGGGTTTCATCATCCATCTTTAGTGAAGGAAATATATCAATAGTTAATTCTCCATGTAAGCCATGGCATACTATGTTTATTGAACCATTTAAGATGGTTTAATTTTTACAATTAAGTAATTCTAAACTTAGTTTTTATGTTGGCCTCCAATGACAACATATTTTCATTCTATACTTACACTTTTTCTAACGTGGAAAGAGACTCATGTCTCATCCAGGGTTATATATTATTGTCAACATTTGGAAGATTTTTTTCTTATGTTTATTTTATGTTGTTAAAGCTTAACTTTGTTTTCTCTTGGAACCAGAAACCAGAGCTGAAAGATCCTGCGAAAGGTCAAACAATCTAGAATGTTCTTTTGAGGAAAGAAGTGACACATTATCCACATTTTACACAAATGGTTGACCTTGCCTATGTCTGCGTTCACAAGAGAATCACAAATTGAGCTCAATTTTGCCTTTTTGGTCACTAGTTAGAAGCTCTCCTTTGTATATTCAACTTTTATATACTTAACAATCAGACTCATCTTTCTGTGTTTAACCAAGATTAAACAAGAAGTGACTCTTCAGACTTGCTAATTACTTGTATTCCCAGCCCATTAACAATCATTATGTGAATGACTCCCCACAATCTAAAGCTTTCCTCAAGCTTTTGGATTACAAGTATAGGATAGAAGGATGAATTTTCATTTCTGTAATTGGTTTAAGTTAGGATTATACTTTCCAATTGGAAGTATCAATGTAAAAGCCCAAGAGATTAATATCCAGAGCTAAATTTTCAGAATTGTTTTCATTTCATATCACTACTGTTTGGTTGCCAAACTGAAAAGCATGAACCCCATCCCATAGTAGCAAACCATCATTAGTATAGTAGCCTAAATACTACTCCTAGTGAACAATTCAGATAATGATAAAGTGAAAGTGAGTTTTAAAACACTATATTCCTATCAATAGTATTTAAATGGCTATATTTGATAGGAACAAAGTGAATTAAATTGTAAGACTACTTATTACTTACTTATAAAAATCTCAACATTTGTAGAAGAAGCTTAAGATTTATTCCTAGTATTCTGAATGCTTTCATATTTCTTTTCTACCTTCTGCTCACAGTCTCAGGCCACAAATCAAAGCATAATATGCCACTTTCAGAACAAAAAGAAAAAAGGAAAAATATTAATCGAACATGAAACTCATGCTCGTCATTTAGTTGGGAAATGTTTTTCCAACAGATTTTTTCTCTACTAATACCCATCTGTAAGGTACCTACTTAAAAATTATTTTCTATTTGCAAAAAGTAAAACTACCATGATTAGCATAAATGAGATACCCTCGTTTTCTAGGTTTGACTTTTTGTCCTGTTTGCTGGAAAGTGACAGCCTCACCACTTAAGAAGGATTCATTAGAAAATTACTCTCTGGAGAACTGCCATTTGTAGGTGCTAAAACTTTCAACATTGTAGCAATCACTCCAGGACAACTGAGTGCTGAAGGAGACACCAGTTACAGCAAAGCACCAAGAGGAAGATATAATTCAAAATAACATGTCAGAAGGTATTTCAAAAGATTAAACTGGTTCAATTTGAGGCAATACTGGAATGTAGGAATGCAGAACAAGAAGAAGGCTGCTGGATACTGGCATCCCAGGCTTGTGCTGAGAAAGGTTTGGGTCCTATCATTATCCTCCCTAAATTCTTCTTACTAAAGTGATTGTACTGTTACCAAGATGAGTCTTGCCTCTTTCATTCTGGAACCCCCTTTTCTCAAACCACTGAGTGCTTCTTGAGAGAAAGACTCATCCAAAACCAAGCTTATCCTAAAGACTCATGCAATAGATAGAAGCATAAGGTCCCTGGAGCACAGTGCTTCATCTAAGGTGTAGGAGAAAGAAAATATCAAATACTCCGTGCATGCAGTAAAATAGTTGCATGTGGTAAGACCTAAATAAATATTTTAGTTTAGGAATGGGGATAGCTGTGGGAGGCTATACCAATGCCTGACAAAGATGGGAGTGGATGCTCACCATCAGCTATTAGATAGACCTCAGGACTCACAAGGAAGGAGCTAGAGAAAGTACCCAAGGAGATGAAGGGGTCTTCAATCCTATACGTGGAAGAATAACAGGAAATAACTAGTACCCCCAGAGCTCATGTCTCTAGCTGCATATATAGAAGAAGATGGCCTAGTTGGCCATCATTGGGAAGAGAGGCGCCTTGGTCATGGAGACTTTATATGCCCCAGTACAGGGGAACGCCAGGGCCAAGATGTAGGAGTGGGTGGGTAGGGGAGCAGGGTAGGGGATGGGGGAGGGTAAAGGGGACTTTTGGGATAACATTTGAAATGTAAATGAAGAAAAGATCTAATAAAAATGGGGAAAAAAGAAAAAAAAGAAACAAATGTAAAAGTAACAACAGATACTTACATAAAAACTAATAATGTCTGTGAGATGGCTCAGCGGGTAAGAGCACCCGACTGCTCTTCCGAAGGTGATAAGTTCAAATCCCAGCAACCACATGATGGCTCACAACCATCCGTAACAAGATCTGGCGCCCTCTTCTGGAGTGTCTGAAGACAGCTACAGTGTACTTACATATAATAAATAAAATAAATCTTTTAAGAGTTAAAGGGAGCATTTGTGCAGTTCAATCCAAAGGATGGTCCCAACGACTGCGGCTGCCAGGGATCCATCCCACAATCAGTCACCAAACATAGACACTATATCATATGCCAGCAAGATGGTGCTGAAAGGGCCCGGATATAGCGGTCTCGGGGGAAAACATACCAATCCCTGGCAAACATGGAGGTGGAAGCTCACAGTCAGCTTTTAGATGGAACACAGGGNTTGGCCATCAGTGGGAAGAGAGGCCCCTTGGTTATGCAGACTTTTTATGCCCCAATACAGGGGAACGCCGGGGCCAGGGGGTGGGAGCGGGTGGGTAGGGTAGCAGGGCCGGGAGGGGGGAGGATATAGGGAACTTTCTGGATAACACTTGAAATGTAAATGAAGAAAATATCTAATAAAAGTTGAAAAAAAAATAAATCTTTTAAAAAAACTAATAATGTCATATTTATTTTCTACTATATTATATATGAGAAAACAATCTTATCTACTATGACTTAGAAGAAAAATGAGAGCTCAGAAGCTTTTCTTCAATAAATGCAATGGAAGACAACATCAAATATTTAAGCTCTCAGATAGGTTTGTTTTTTCTTTTTCTTTTTTCCTTTTCTCTTTTTTGCTTTACACATATTTGTTGATATCTTTTGTTATTACTTATGCCATATTTCTACTTGGATTCTTTGTTTTGTTTTTTTATTGGATATTTTCTTAATTTATATTTCAAATGTTATCTCCTTCCAGGTTCCTCTGCCCCCTGAAGCCCCCTATCCCATCTTCCTCCCTCTGCTTAAAGAGGGTGTTCCCCACACACCCACCCACAGACACCTCATGCCCCTGGCATTCCCCTACACTGGGGCATTGAGCCTTCACAGGACCACGGGCCTCTTTTCCCATTGATGCCCAACAATGCTGTCCTCTGCAGCATATGTGGCTGGAGCTATGGGTCTCTCCATGTGTACTCTGGTTGGTGGTTTAGTCCCTGGGATCTCAGGGGTGGGGGGCTCTGGTTGTTGTCCTTCCTATGGGGTTGTAAACCCTTCAGCTCCTTCAGACCTTTCCCTAACTCCTCCACTAGGGTCGCTTGCTCAGTCTAATGGTTGGCTGTGAGCATTCCCATCTGTATTTATCAGGGACTGGCAGAGTCTCTCGAGAAACAGCTATATCAGGCTTAGTCACTTCTTGGCATCCACAATAGTGTTCGGGTTCAATGACTGTATATGGGATGGATCCCCAGGTGGAGTAGTCTCTGCTCTACACTTTGTTTCCATATTTGCCCCATGAGTATTTTGTTTCCCCCTTTTAAGAAGGACTGAAGCATAGACACTTTGGTCTTCCTTCTTCTTGAGCTTCATGTGGTCTGTAAATTGCATCTTGGATAGTCCAAGCTTTTGGGTTAATATCCACTTATTAGTTAGTGTGTACCATGTGGGTTCTTTTGTGATGGGGTTACCTTACTCAGGAAGAAATTTTCTAGTTCCATCCATTTGCCTAAGAATTTCATGAAGTCATTGTGTTTAATAGCTGAGTAGTGCTCCATTGTGTAAATTTTCTGTATCCATTCCTCTGTTGGAGGACAAGTGGGTTCTTTCCAGCTTCAGACTATTATAAATAAGGCTGCTATGAACATAGAGGAACATGGCCCCTTGTTATATATTGGAACATCTTTTGGGTATATGCCCAGGAGTGGTATAGTTGGGTCCTTAGGTAATATGATGTCCAATTTTCTGAGGAAGCACCAGACTGATTTCCAGATTGGTTGTACCAGCTGGCAGTCCCATCAACAATGGAGAACTTTCTCCACATCCTTGCCAGCATCTGCAGTCACCTGAGTTTTTTATCTTAGTCATTCTGACTAGTGTGAGGTGGAATCTCACAGTTGTTTTGGTTTGCATTTCCCTGATGACAAAGGATGTTGCACATTTCTTTAGCTGCTTCTAGGCCATTTGATGTTTCTCAGTTGAGAATTCTTTGTTTACCTCTGTACTCCATTTTTTAATGGTGTTATTTGATTCTCTGGAGTCTAACCTCTTGAGTTCTTTGCATATATTGGATACTAGCCCTCTATTGAATGGAGGACTGGTCAAGATCTTTTCCCAAAATGTTGGTTGCCATTTTGTCCTATTGACAGTGTCCTTTGCCTACAGAAGCTTTGGAATTTTATGAGGTCTCATTTGTCTATTGTTGATCTTTGAGCATAAGCCATTGGTGTTCTGTTTATGGAATTTTCCCCTGTGCCAAAGTGATGGAAGATCTTTTCCACTTACTTTTTTATTAGTTTCAGTGTATCTGGTGTATGTGGAGGTCCTTAACCCACTTGAACTTGAGCTATGCACAAAGAGATAAGAATGGATTGATTTGTGTTCTTCTACAAGTTGACGGCCAGTTGAACCTGCACCATTTGATGAAAATGCTATCTTTTTTCTACTGGATGGTTTTAGCTCCTTTGTCAAAGATCAAGTGGCCATAGGTGTGTGGGTTCATTTCTGGGTCTTCAATCCTATTCCATTTATCAACCTGCCTGTCTCTGTACCAATACCGTACAGTTTTGCTAACAGTTTGAGGTCAGGGATGGTGATTACCTAGACGTTCTTTTATTATTGAGAATAGTCATCCTCCTGGGTGTTTTGTTATTCCAAATGAGTTTGAAAATTGTTCTTTCTAACTCTATGAAGAATTGAGCTGGAATTTTTTCTTTAACAAAGTAAAGCTATTCAAAACATACTGTAACCAAGAATAACAATTGGCACCAACCCTTTCCAAACTAGATCAAATCATGTCATTATTTTTCCTTTTCAAAACCTTCCATCAGGAGCAGGAGAAATGGCTTTATGGGTAAAGTGCACAAGCATGAAGACTTGAGGTCAGATCTACAGCACATATGGGAAGAGCCAAATATACCCTTGCTTGTCTATAATGCAGTGCTAAGGGGTGGAGCCCAGAGGATCCCAGGTACTCACATCCCAGCCAGTCCAATAAAATGTTGACGTCTCAGTTCAGTGACAGACTCTGTCTCAAACAGTAGGTGTAGAGCAATAGCAGAGAGCACCCTATCACCTCCAAATGCATCCACACAGATGAATACACAAAGATATATATGTGCACACAGCATATAGCATACAATCACACACATACACACACACACACACACACACACACACACACACACACAAGCCAAACAGAGGAATTACTAAAACTTAAATCTGGAAAATAAAATCTTTATCATTTCTCACTCACCTAAGGATAGATGGGGGTCAAAAAGTATGTTTTCTATTTCTTTTCTAACTTCACAACTAGACATCCTACTGCATTCTTGCTGCTTAGCCGCAGTTAATGGGAATTTCTTATTTTACTTATAAATAAATAAATAAGTAAATAAGTAAATAAATAAATAAATAAATAAATAAATAAATAAATAAATAAAGAGACTGAACACATTCTCTCACCTCTGGGTGTCTGTAGAAACAGCCCTCTACCAAAAGTATGTTCCCACAGCAATCTGAAATATATTATCCTTTTTATTGTTTTATTATCTATTCCCCTGTGGCCTCCCTGCTTAGTTGTTGATTGATGGTCCTTATCTCAATGCCATTCTACTTATTCTTTTTATAGTGTGTGCTGGCCCATGACTTCTCTTTACTCTTTCTTTCTCTTCTCTTCTCTTCTCTTCTCTTCTCTTCTCTTCTCTTCTCTTCTCTTCTCTGCTCTGCTCTGCTCTGCTCTGCTCTGCTCTGCTCTGCTCTGCTCTGCTCTGCTCTTCTTTCTTTCTTTCTTTCCCTCATTTCTTTCTTTTTTCCTTTTCTTTCTTCTTTTCTTCTATTTTACACATTTTGTTATAGTCTAATTATTTTCTCAACATTATTTCCAGCATCATCTTACACATTTAAAGATGCTCCTCATTATTTTTAATTTCATGATTCATGTTTTAAATTTAAGAATGCTTGTCCTGTGATTGCCTTCATTTCCTAATAAGTTATTCTTAATTTATGTGTGGTATACTCAATTATTTTCTCAGGAGTTGTACATAAATCTGTTAATTCTGTACTTTGACTGCCATCATTTCTCCCAGGTTCAGGCTTTGTTATCTTGCACACTCCTTAGTTTTTCCCTTCCAAGCTAGTAGTGATCTTCAAGCTCTTGATATTTAAAATTATTTTTAAAAGCTCCTTTTTGGAAATTATTTGTGTTATTTTTGTAATTATGAATGTGTTCACATTTGGGTATGTACTCCTGAGTGATGATATCATAGGTATGATAAGACAGCATTGGATCCTCCGAAGCTAAAGTTATAGGCATTTCTGAACTACCCAGCATGCATGGGTACTAGGGACCAAACTCAAGTCCTCTGCAAAAGCAGTTCATGCTCTTAACTGCTGAGTTGTCTCTCTGGAAACTGCATATTTATGCATATGATCTGATTTAATTTAACATAATTTTTATTCTAGCTTTCTTCTTTTGGTATTATGTCCATCTGAACAGAAATGGAACTTAAGAAATACAAGTATTTAAAAAAAGAAATAATGGATAATTGGAGAGTAGACGTATAGCTCAAAAACTGCAGAAATGCTAAGAGAAAGAGTAATTTACTTAGAAAGTAAAATGTTCTCCATAATTCACTGCTATCAGACACTCCTCTTTCTGTACCTCTGTGGAAATACAATGTTCTCTCAGCGTCTTTACTTTCTCCTCTTCATTACATACATTGTGTTCAAACCTTACCCTTGCCCATAAATCACTGATGGAAAAAAGAGAACTCTTAAATTCTATTAATCAAGCTCCTTAAATGAGCATGGTGGGTGGGCAGGGAATCATCTTAGTTTCAGCATTTTCTGTGACTCTGCTACCTCGTGTTTTGTTTTCTGCCAGCTCCATTTGAAGCTTCTCTTGATATCAATCAGGAAGATGGTTTGTCTTCCTGTGGCAATCCTGTGGCATGTACTCTTTCAAATCTGTAACTTTAAACTCCTATTTAATTTATCAGCAAAATTCCTCCCACTTTTGACACTCTGCTAGAAGAGTCTTATTCTGTTAATAGTGATGCGTCTGACACTGGTACAATTGCTATCACATCATGATTAATAGCAAGAAACTTCAGATAAACTTAAAAGAAGATATTTTCTCCCCAGTCATTTTTCTTTTTTTTTAAACCCTTCTCAAAGCTATTTCACAATGTATGTGTATCCGTATGTCTGAGTCCCCTTAGTTCTCAATGCTTTGAGACTGCAATAATGAATGAAAACCATAAAATGCTACATAATATCCCTGTAGTACACTATCTGTTTGTATCGTCTCATTTCAGGAATTTCAGAAAAGGTAAATATAGAGGTCAGGCAGGAATTCTAGGCTCCGGCCTTTAGTTATGCAGCAAAGGTGTCAAAAACACTAGTTAGAGGAATAGCCACTATTTTCTATTATATTATCCTGCTATTAGATTAAAATAATCTTCAAATTTTCATGGCCTAAACTTCTGTCAACATATATTCATTTTCTGGCCATTATGTCCTTGCTAATTTTCATGGTTATGACTTTTGTTTAATTATTTATTCTTTAAATATCCACACTCCTACAAATTCTTTTAAGAAAAATAATTCAAGATGATAGAGAAAACAGCACCTTGATTTCATTATGGTTTCCTATCCTTTAACAATATGAAGACTAGAGAATGGCAGATGCCATTGGCCCAGGGAATATTTAGAACTCAACACATGGCAGGAAGCATAAAGTAACATCCATTGAAAACTAAAACCCAGGGGTTAGATATCATTATTAAGTTAAATCGGTGGCAAATAAATTAGGAGAAGAGAGAACAGAATATAATAATAAGATCATCTATTTCACTGAAGGTTAAATTATTCAATGTTATTGTTTTCAATGTCCCTTAATAGCTACTATAAAATATATAAGCTGATGAGGATAATCTGTAGCCTGAAGCATTGTTATATGATGGGAAATCTCTCTTAGAATACCATATAATTACCATAGAAACAATCATCTGTTTTGGATGATACTTAAAGCAGAGATTTTAGGTCTCTTCCAACCCTGATCCCATGTCTTCATCTAAATGAAATGATTCATTTCTAAATAATGTTTCTCAAGGCAAACATCAGAACTTCCTTGAGCTGCCTTCCTTAGGAGCTCCTTTAGAAACACAGATTTGGAAAAATTCTTTATCATCCTTTATCTTAATCTTACCCTCGAACACTTTTCTGACTGTTGTCTTTACATAGTCTACTATGTATATCTTTTTTTTTTTTCAAATGTTGAACTAATTCCCCATTTCTCTTCAATCGGGTTTCCCAGCTGCAGAGAGCATCATTAAATCATAGTTTGTATATTCTCCTTCCTGCTCTAATATAGAATAAATCACTCTTTCAAAAATTGTTTTTCTCTGGAAAATTCCTTTTCACTTTTAAAGACATCAAATTTTACATTATGTGTTAGATTCTTTTCTCATTGCTTTGACAAAATGTGGGACAAAAGTAACTTAAGTATGGAAGGGTTATTTTCACTGAGATGTTATTGTGAGATTATAGTTTATCATAGAAAAGAGACAAAGCAAAATGAGAAGGAAGCAACTGCTCAAAATTATGTCAAAATTCAGGAAACAGAGTGCAATAATTTAGCTACATAACTCACTTTATCCTTCTGATTAAAAACTAGAATAAGACTACCCACATTTAGTAGTCTTTATGCTTCAGTTTACATATCTAGACAGTCTCTCATTGAAATATATGCCCACATCTTTATTTCCAGTTTCATTCTAAATCTCCTCAAGCTGACAATTAACATTGATTATCATATTTAAAATACAAGTTTTAATGTTTAGTGTTGGGAAAGATTAGGAGGTGATCAAACTATAGTTTGTCATCCATTAAGAAAATTATAAAGTTTGCATTATTATCTTTGTTGATATTTGTTACAAATAAAACTGCTCTCAATATGTCTAAGATTTAAAAATGACAATAAATACTGGTTTGAATATTGGGCAAAGGGAACATGTTTTCATTGGTGCAGCCACTATGGAAATCAGTGTGGAGAGTCTCCAACAAGTCACAAATCTCTCTACTGTATGAGCCAACATTATTACCCTTGAATGTATCCTAAAATTTTATACTCTAATACAAAGATACTTGCTCATTGATATTAATTTCTGTTTTATTTCCAGAAACCAGAAAATGGAAGCAATATAGTACAGCCATCATTGAGTGGATAATGTGAAATGACATGTATAGTTTAAACACAACAGAAAATATCTGCAAAGAAAAAAAATATATTATTAAGTGTAAAAGTAACTTGTATTCACCAGATGTAATTGTCTCAAAGGTTTGCTGCTGAATGAGCTCCCTCTTTCTAGTTATTTCTGAATTCTGGCTGGCTGGATCCACTCAGCTGGTGTGGCTCAAAGCTCCTCTTCAAGCTGACTGATTCAAATTAGCTTCTCTCAGCTTCTCACTAAACTGCTCTGCTTGGAAAACTGCCTCTGAAATCCATGAACTGAACTGCACTGACTGCATTGACTGTACAAACTGGAATTTAGTGAAACTTCATGAATGCAACTTAACACAACTGCCATCAACTGAACTTCCTTGAACTGTACTCACTGAACTTCCCTGTAACCTGCCGTACTCTGTTCTGCCCTTAAGTTGACTCTCTTTCCTGTGTGTCCCTCTTTAGAGCTAGCCTTTTTTTTTTAATCTCTGACCCATTCTGTCATATATTTCTCTGATTCATCACTTTGTCTGACACTCAATTAGAGGTTACTTTCAAACATGGCTGTTTTCTTCTACAAAATAACTTTAATTTCACTGTTTGAGAATAAAGGTATGTAATAATGGTGTGTCTGTATTACAGCCTGAGGGATTAAAGGTGTGCCATTCCATCAAGATCATACAGATCTAGAAGGTCTTTGGATATGATCTCTTGCCAAATCAGCCATGTGGTTAGATTAAATACTTTACAATAAAGACTTCAAGTAAATGAATAGAATGGAATTTACCATTTTGAATGACATAACCCCCCAAAAAACTAATGTAGTTTATTCTTTCATATGGGTTAATATTACCTTTGAATCTCCCTCTCCCTCTCCCTCTCCATCTCTATCTCCCTCTCCTTTCATCTCCCACTTACCCCTCTCTCTGTCTCTCCGTATCTCTCTCTCTATTTCGCTGTGTGTGTTTTTTAAATTAGAATTAATACAGAAATCAAATGACTAGTTAGTAATCATAGGGATAATTTTACAGAAATTTCAGGGGAAAAAAACAATAGAACGCATATTGTGAAGAAAGGGAGGAACATAATAGAAGTAGAAAGGGAAAACTGAGGGATGGGAAGGCTGGGTAGAACAGTAAATGTGGGGAGGTATAGCTAACACTAATGTAGAAAACTACTACTAAAGCTTTCTAAAATATTTATATACATTCATATGCATATAAAAGAAATTTAAATTGAATTAATTAATCAATTAATTGGTGTACAGCAGCTCTCCAGGATAGCATTTGCCTACTAAGGATAAACCCAATGCCTGGCACAGGCAACCAAATTTCAAGATGTAGGCCAGGAGGGTTTCATAGACACCTTCAAACATTGCAGGCAATTGCCATTGACTTGACTATGCTCTATAACTTAATAGTAAGATTTTATTGCTAAAAATACTATGTACTTGAGCCATAAGACATAAGAAACAGAGCTGGAATCAAGTTGATCACATTATTCATACTGCCTAGAGTTCATAATTCTATAAATTTCTATGCATATTACTGGTGAGAAGTATTATCACCTACCTGTAAACTATGTAATGACCATCTTAACAAAATAGGCCATGGTGAAATGGACAAATATTAATGTCACTTTCTGAATGAATACAGTGACTACTCGAAAAGATGGAATCTATGTCTGATGTCATAAATTGTGCCTCAATTCTGAAAAAAACTAAGTACTAGTTCTTAGGAAAGAACCAAGTAATATTGTTATGCTAAATTGCCTCATTTATCTCTTATCCTAAATTGGATGATTTTTTTTAAAACATGTGATGCTGAGAATAAGACTGTGGAATGCCTGTCCCCATATACATCAATATTACTATCTCCCAAAGGATTAGGAATTATCATGTAAGAAGGGACTGGAAGATTATAAAAGCTAGAGGAAGAAAGTGTTTGGAACAAAACAGTATTTGTTGGACATTAAAGTACAATTGCATACATGAATTCATAGAAACTAGGATAACATGCACAGGATTTACATATGACCAAGCCAGCCAAAATGTCAATATGACACTGAAAGATCTCATGAATTCTGCCTTAGATACTTTTATACAGCTGTGACATTGACCAAGCCAACTTATAAAATGAAGCACTTGATTTGGGACTCATAGTTCCAGGGAGTCAGAGTCCATGACCATTATGGAGGGGAAAACGAATGCCGGCAGGTAGGTATCACATTGAAGTAGTCTCCAAGAGCTTATTTCTGATTCACAAGCAGGAGACAGAACTAACTGGAATGGCATAGGAATTGAAACCCAAAAGTCTGCCCCCAAGTGACATGCCTTTTTCAATACGGCCATACCTCCTAATGTTTCCTAAACAGTTCCACCAACTAGGTACTAAGCTGTCAAACAGCTGAGCCTATGAAAGCCATTCTCATTTGAGCAAAGTCCCACCCATATCTAAAAAGTTATTACATCTTAAAAGACTTTCATAAAAGCCCCACTGGATCACCTACTGAGAACATAGAGTGAGACAGACAGAACATTGTGGCAAAGCTGAACATGGTTGTTCATGTGAAAGTATGCAGAAAGCAAAATTAAGCAGAAAGAACTAGAATAACAATTTCTATCTCATACCAAAAAAAGAATTTCCATTCACTAAATCCCACCTATTAAAGGTACCAACAAATTACAGTAACAACATACACATTTGCAAGAAATTTAATCCAAATTGTATTAATCTATATGTACAGTTATGTTATGGTGAGATTAATGGATGCTGCCTTAAGCAAGTACAAAACTAAGTTAGCTGGTACCCAGTATTTGAGATGAAAATGAATAGTGTTCTGATTCTTCACAGTTCTTCAAAGGAAAAATTCACCTTATAGAATCAGAATAGACACAGGATAAATGAAACAATTCTGAATGTTAAAGAACTTCTGGAGGTGTCATCATCTCTGATTTCAAATTGTACTACATAGCTGTAGTAATAAAATTAGCATGGTATTGCCATAGTTTGGGGTTTACTGCTGTGAACCTGTGAACAAACACCATGACAGCATTTAACTGTGGCTGGATTACAGGTTCACAGGTTCAGTCCATTATCGTCATGTTAAGGAGCACAGCAGCTTACAGGCTGGCATGGTATAAAGAAGGAGCTAAGAGTTCTACATATTCATGGAAAGGAAGACAGGAAGCTGTCTTCAGGCAGCTAGAAAGAGGGCCTCAAAGTCTACCTCTACAGTGACACACTTCCTCCAACAAGCCCATTTCTCCTAATAGTGCCACTCCTGGTGACAAGCATATTCAAAACACCACAGTATTGAAATAAAAATAAACACAGCACTCAATGGAACCAAATAACACCCAGACATAAATCTACATACATATGGATACCTGAAAGAAACCAGAAATATTCACTGGAAAAAGATAATATCTTTAACAAATGATGTTTGCCAAACTGGATAGCTATATGTAGAAGAGTACAAATAGATCCATATTTCTCAGACTGTACAAAACTTAACTCCAAATGGTTCAAAGACCTCAACATAAGGCCAGCCACAATGAACCTGATAGAACAGAAATAGGTGAAAACCTTGAACTCAATGGCATAGAAAAAGAATTTTGTAACAGAACACTATGAGTGCAAGCACTAAGATCAACAACTAATAAATGGGACCTATTGAAACTGAAAAGCTTCTCTATTCCAAAGGACACTATAAATTAGACAAAGCAGCAGGCTACAGAATAAGAAACAGTATTTCCCAACTACACATTAGACTGAGGGCTAATATCTAAAATATATAAAGAATATTAGAAATCAAAATGTTCTATTAAAACAAATAACTCTATTAAAGTGGGTACTGACCTAAATAGAAAATTTTCAAAAGATAAAGCACAATTGGATGAGAAACACTTTTAAAATATTCAAAAATTGATAAATGGAATTCCTTGAAACTGAAGAGCTGCAAAGCAAAGGACACCGTCAGTAGAACAAAATGTCAGCCTACAGATTTGAAAAAGAACTTCACTAAGCCTACATCTGACAGAGGGTTAATATCCAAAGTATATAAAAAATTCAAGAAGTGAGACTCCAAAATATCAAATAACACAATTTTAAAAATGGGGTACAGAGATAAACAGAAAATTCTCAATAGAAGAATGTCAAATCATCAGGGAAATACAGATCAAAATGACCCTTAGACTCCACCCTACTGCAGTCAAAATGGCTAAGATAAAAAACTCAAGTGGCAACACAAGGTGGTGAGGATGTGGAGAAAGAGAATATGCTCCTATTGCTGGTGAGTCTGCAAACTGTTACAAACACTCTGGAAAGCAATCTGATCGTTTCTCAAAAAATTGCAAATAGTTCTACCTGAAGACCCATCTATACCTATCTGGGACATATAACAAAAGATGTACCATCATACCCCCAAGGAAATGTGCTCTACTATGTTCATAGCAACTGCACCTGTAATAGAAACTGCAAACAACCTATAGGTCCCTCAACCAAATAATGGATATAGAAAATGTGGTTCTGAAATAGTGTAATATAAAAACAAAAAAGAAAACTAGGCTTTTAGGCCCAAGCTTGAGAATGTGACCTTTGTGACTCAATGCTCCAAGGCATGCTAATTATAAAATAGACAGTGACATTCCTCCACCCACCCGTTTCCTGGGTTCAGGGAGTGTTCATTCAAAGAAAGTCACCCTGACCGCTCCTAGAACCCATGATGCACATGTGCTATTCTTAGGGGCTCATAGAAACTGCCTTGAGAAATAACCTGCACAATTATCCAGGTATCCCTTATGACTCTTGTGACTTTGCACTTCCTCATTACTCTTAACTGTTATTTTTGGTATTTTCCAACAACACCCTCCCCAACCCCTTGAGTTGTGGTTTCTTCCTTTAACCCCCCTTACCCAGCTACTAGGGGCCCACAGTCCTCTACCCCTGTGTGGTGTATGACTGTGGGTCCCAGAGCATTCTTGGAATAAAAGTCCTCTTGCAGTTTGCATCAAGACCATTTCTCGTGTGTGAGTGATTTGGGGTGTCGCCTTTACTGAGTCAGAACGTGGGGGAGTCCTCACATTATGGGTCTTTCAGTTCATTTACACAATGGAATACTATTCAGCAATTAAAAACAAGCACACCATGAATTTTGCCTGAAAATGTATGGAACTAGAAAATATCATTCTGAGTGAGGTAACACAGACCCCAAAAGGACATGCATGATATGTTCTTACTGATAAGTGGATATTAGCCAAAAAGTACAGAATGCCCATGATGTACCCTACAGACTCAAAGAACTTAAGGAAGAAGGAAGGCCCAATTGAGGATGCTTGGATACCATTTAGAAGGGAAACAAAATAGCCATGGGAGGCAGAGGAATGGAGAGACCTGGGTCTGAGAGGGAAGGGGGCAATAGGGGGTAGGATTTGGTATGAGGAGAAACAAGAGCTAGAATGGAAATATCCACCTGCCTGGGGTCAGGAGTGGAGGTGGAGAATTTTCTAGGAAGTCTCAGAGACCTGGGATGGGAAGGGGTGCTACAGACTGACCTCAGTCAGCCCTTCTACAGGACAACTCAGGGTCCATTATAGGTGGGCAGGAGTCGACAAAAAAAAAAGGGTGAAAAACAGACACAAACACAAGGGAGTGTGGTATCTGAATGTAATTTTTCAAAGTATCAGTCTTATAATACAGAAGAAAAACAAGAAAGCTAGTCGAATACATCCACCAAGGTACATCCATAATGGTTCTTTACACAAAACAAAGAAAATGCATACATAAAAAGCTAAGGGTAGCCAGGCAGTGTTTACAACTGAGATAGGAACAACCCTTAATTAAGATCAGCTAAACAAAGGAGCCAGGTGAGTGGTCTGATGCAATACTAGTCTATTGTTAAACCCACCACCAGGGGTCCTTTAGTAAATATCTGATTATGCTAGTGAAAAACATGCACCAGGAGAATTTCATTCTACTAACCCTTTTATGAATAATACTTCAGTTCCTCCTAAAACCAAAACCCACCTTCTTCCTAGGCCATTGTAAATTCCTGTGTATGGGAGTGACTTGGCTATTGTTTTAAGTATTTACTGTGTAGACTAGCCCTGAGATTTCTAGCTCTATTCAAGTAAATTGCAATGCCTGATTACTTTCACTGTCTCCCTTACAATACTAGAGGTAATTCTGAATGTTATTGAATAGGTAACATTCTTATTGAATTCCAAGCCTGGAGCTGGCTCAAGGACTGCCTAGGACATTGGAACACTGGTGGAGGCTAATCTAACTTACCTATATGTCTAAATCAATCCTTAGAGGCATTTATAATAAAACTATATTGAAAGAAAGCACACAGATCCATTCACTGACTGAAGCAAGGACAGATTTGGAGCATTCGTTTTACAGGATGCCACGGTTCCAGGAGACTAAGTTTCCATGAACTTTTTGCCTCAGGACTGTGTCCAAGCTTTTGGGCCTGCCACTCGAGTCACTACTGGAGTAAGTGTGGCAGGGGGAGTGTTCCAGGACTTAATGTGGGTTACCTTAGCTGAATTGCCCAACAGTGGGAATATTGAACATGAAGACACTACTTTCAGTATTTATATAGGACCATCAGTTGAGGGAAGGGGACACCAATCCACCCAGAAACTCTTCAACACAAAATTGCTCTCTTCTAAAAGAAGTTCAAGGACAAAAATGGAGCAGAGACTAAAGGAATAGTGAACTTGTGACAGGCCCAACTTTGGATCCATCCCTTTGGTGGGCACCACTAATCCCTGACACTATTACTGATGCCATGTTGTGTTTGAGGACAGGAGCCTAGCATGACTCTCCTTCTGAAGGCTCTACCCAGAAGCTGACATAGATACAAATACCAACAGCAAACATTTGATGGAAATGTTGGAAACCCCTATGGTAGGGTTACGCCAAGGATTGAAGGATGAAAACCCCACAGGAAGACCAACAATGTCAACTATCTTGGACCCCTGGGAGGTCCCAGAGGCTGAGCAACCAACCAAAGAATTCACATAGGCTGGTCCAACACCTCCAGTACATACATACCATAGGGGTGCCATATCTGGCCTTAATGAAAGAGGATGAGCTTAATCCTATAAGGACTTGATGCTCCAGACTGAGAGGATATGGGGGGGCACCCTCTCAGAGGTTAAGGGGAATGGGGAACAAGGGAAGAATTCTATGAAGGGGGACTGAAGGGGGAGCATTTGGGATATAAAGAAGGAACATAATTAAGCAATAAAAATCAATAAATTAATAATTAAAATAATAAATTAATAACATAATTAAGTAATAAAAATCAAATCACAGTTCATAATAGTGAAGGTATGGAGTAGAAAGAACACTCATTCATTATTGGTGGGAGTGCGAATTTGCATTGCCACTATGGAATTCATTGTTGCAATTCCTCAGGAAGCTGGGAATAGATCTTCCTCAAGATCTAGATTTACTATCCATGTCACATACCCAAACCACACATTATCCTACCAGCAGAACACTTGGTCCACCATGTTTATTGCAACACTATTCATGGTACTCAGAAATTGGAAACAGTCTAAATGCTCATCATCAGATGAACTGATAAAGAAAATGTGGTATAGGTACTCAACAAATATTACTCAGTTAATAAAAACAGGAAATCATTAACTTTTCAAGTAAATAGAAGTACAAAAAAATCATTTGAAGTAACACAGACTCAAATGGTGAACTTATATTTATGTGTTAGTTATTAAGTCTTAGATAAACAGACTACAATCTGTAAAACTACAGAAGATAAGGATAAAGTAAGGGACTAGGTGGGATGGAAGAATCTTCCTAGAAAGATGAAATAGAAAAGACAATTATGGATGCATTTGAGCCCGGAAGAAGAGTGGAACATGAGGATCAAATGAGGAGGAGGGAATGGGGTATAGGGAAGGGAATATGAAAAGGGACAAACCAAATTGAGTCAACTAAGGTGCCATATGTAAACACAATATAGTAGAAGCTTCCTAAAATGTATACATACATGAAAGTAATCTAAAAGCAATTGCCAAATAATAGGGGAGATGTAGCCACAACTATTCATCTCTTATCACCAAACATAGTATACAATTCTGGGCATGGGTTACATCTAATTGAGTTGTTAGCAAAAGAAGCCACAAGGAAACCCCCAAACAAGCCAGTGTAATAGTTGTTCTCCATAACATGATGATAAGGCCTATTTCTGGACAACACCTACATACCTATTTGAACACAGAACAGCTGAATTGGTGCCTACCTATAGCTTTCACCCCTGATGACTAGTGTTCATGTTGCTGGAAACTACTCTGCATGTTACTAAAGGTAAACACTAACTCAGCTACAATTGATCTTGATCTATAATAGTGATCAATTAGCTGCCTTCAAGGTGGTACAAAGCAATAGTGGTACAAAGCTTCTGGGACCAACCTACCAATATCTGGCTGGATTTCAGGACCTGTCCATGAAATGGAACCTATCCCCCATTGTAGGGGTCTAGCATTCCAGTGTACCCAACAACCGGGGTTCCCCCTGGGAGACGAGCTAGGGCTAGGAGACTAGATGGGAGAGAAAATAAAAACACTGGGTCAGTTCTCAGGTCAAAACCTGTCTGATCTTTACTTAGAGTTCTTTCTTGTATTGAGGAAGACCACACCCACAGTCAGTTCTGCGCAGGCGCCTGGAATGTGGCTCGAAGTCTAAAGCAATGTGCAACGTCCCAGTTGGAGGCAGGATCTGGGTGGGTTATGCAGACAGGTAGCAGATTCCAGAGAAGGTTAGGTGTGGTTTAGCACAATGGAAGACAGCCTTAGCTGGAGAGCCACGCTGTATGTGGCTTCCTGTGGCACACCTTCAGGGGCACCAGGTCTGTCTCTCAGCCTAGGGAAGGCTGGCGGAGGGAGGCTACACCCCATTCGGGTGGTCAAGAACATAGGACAAGATAGGTCAGGGACCTAGTTTAAAAAAAAAAAACACAAAAAACAAATAGTTCTATTCTAAAAGAACTCACCAATTACATGACTCCTAATTACTGTACTCAGTCAAGTGTCTTACTCAGCCATCATCTGAAAAGCTTCCTCCAGCAGTATATGGAAATAAATTCAGAAACACACAGTTGGACAATGTGCAGAGAGTGGGAGTCCTTGAAATATTCAGTCCTAAATGGATGTCTCCATCGGTTCCTTCTCTTGGGGGGGGGGGGGGTCAGGGAATGCTATGGAAGTGGAGTCAGGAAAATTGTAAAGGCCAAACAGATGGAGGATACGAAGGAAACAAGGCCAACTCAATACAGCAGGACAAATACAATATGAACTCACATGGATTGTAGTTTCATGCACATGGTCTGCGCAGGTCTGGGGCCGATAGGCTTCCAATTGTGGAGAGAGGAAGTAAACCCACATCCCTCACTTAAAACTTTTTTCCAATTGATATCTGTTCACAAATGAAAATTTATTTCACTTCAAAAGAATTCATAGGGTGTACAAATCATTCTTAACCCCAGCCACCATACCCAGAAGAAGACAGCCAACATAAGAAACTCAATAGTCAATGGGATTTATGGAGGTCCTTGGTCTCATAATGCTTTGGCAGAGTTTTTGGGTGTTGTTGCTGTTGTTGTTGTTGTTGTTGTTGTTGTTGTTGTTGTTGTTGTTTTAATCTTACCCTTTACATTCGTATTTTGGTTTCTGGTTTGTGTTTTTATAGGATTTCCTGTGTATGTGAATATGTGTGACACTGATCAATACGCATTTTTTGAGCTTTATTTTTTTTTTTTTTGGCTCTTTGGCTTTGTTTATTTGTTTTGATCTATTTGAGCTCATTAATTATATAGTTTTTCATCTTTCTCTTTCCTCTTCTTGATCTTCTTTCCAAATTGTTCCAATTCTATTCTCATGTCATTTTCAAAATTAGATTCTAGAATTGAGAGAAGGATCAACCAGGAAATTTTAATTTCCCTTGAATTGGGAGAAAATTCTAATCATATGATTTAGTTGCTGCATGACTTCGGCAAATTAGAACTCTGAGTTCAATCTAAATATCTTTAAGTAGAACTACAACTCGTTAAATTTCATGCTATTTCATAAGGATTCTATGTGATGACATATAGAGCCCTAGCAAAGGTGCTATTCCCACGATGTGAATTTACTTACCTACTCTGTGGGCTGATAATGATACCAGGATAATGACACAGCTAAACTTTCAAGGAGATGAGGAAGATATGTATCCTCTCTCATGAAAATGACCAACTCCATATCCATAAATAGCAAGAGTAACATGAATACTATATCAAATAAAAAAATTAAACTATTACTGTTTCAATCTTAGAAGCTGCCAGTGAGTGATTATTCTGACTAGGATATCTTTCCAGCAACTTGTGTTTTATGTAACAAAACACTGATTCGGATGTGTTCTTGGGAAGAATTACCAAGGACTATTTATTTATAACTACAACATTGCTAGTTTAAATAGTTTTTCTTGCATATAATTTCTAAAACATACTTCACTAAAACACTTAATGCCACTTCCTTCTCTGAATTTCTTTCTAGGACACCAAAAAGGCAGAAAATCTTTTTTTTTTTCTGCCAAACATTCCCTGTGTCTAGAAATCTCCCTTGGCAGTCAAGACAGTGTAGATTTCCATGTCTGAGCATACATACTATCTTGGAAACTATGAAAGCAGCTGCCAGTCCTAAGCCTGGCACACACCAAGCTTTAAATGAGAGGATAAGAAGTCAATTGAGAAATGCATCTATTAATATTTGCAGAGCCAAAGCTACAATTTGAAGAAAGAAATAAAATCAATATTGATTAATTAATTTTTTTTATTTGTGATACTATCATTCTCCTCATGGCTCCAACCGGAGTATATAACTGTCAAAAAGAAAAGTTTCATGAAAACTTGAATTTAATTCATTCAGCATATTTTTATATCATATTCTTTCCCTTCATCTAACTCTTCTCAGATTCCCTTATCCTATTACACCCTGCTTCATATTTATTCTGCCTCTCTTAATAAAATAACAAAAGCAAAAATAAAACAAAGCATAAACACACACACACACACACACACACACACACACACCAGCACAGAGTTTTTGTTACACTGGCCAACTATTCTTACACATGCATCCTGTCCTCGGGTATGCTTTATATATCTAGGGTGACTCTACTTATTTTCCTCCCCTAGCAGATATTAACTGAAAACACGTTCTTGGTTATGGGTGAAAGAGCATGCTCAAGTCCTGCAGAAGTTCAAAGCAGACAAAATCCCAGCAGGGAGAAGAAGTAAATACAAACCCACCCCTAATCAAAAGAATTTGATTCTTGCAGAAGGTATGCGCTGTAGGATGGGGAATGATGTATGTGGAATAAATTAGTTTCAATTAACTTAGGAAATGAAGAAAATTATTCAATTGAAAACATAACTGTCCCTCCCATTCAGCTACTCCTTAATTCAGTAAATATTGATTTACAGTTGTGTAGCTAATATGAAAGTCATTAAATATCATTCCCAGTGAAATATACTAGCCCACATCTTAGTCTGGTGAAGCTATAAATATTCAAACACATATATTATTCAAAATTACTGAAACAAAAGGGCTAATTTCAATGTACATAATACAAAAGATGTACTAAAATATACTTTTTCTATAAAATTATGATTATTGTATTGATCCCTTCATTGATCTCCATTTTATTAGTAGTATTTGAGAATAACAATAGAATATATCATAATTTAGTTCTGAATATTGAATGATCCAATTTTTGATTCAAGGTTTAGTTCTAATTAGGCTTATATATTTATCAACCACAAATTGAACAACTCATAGGATTGTTATAAAATAATAAGAGACAGATGTTTAGAATTTGCTCTTCTGTTTAGGTAGTTAAATATTTCTTTTCTATCAGTTAATAATACAACACCAAAACTGCTGCTACTCATGAGTTCTAAAAATCACACACATGTAAGGTTGTAATTTGTGGTACATTAGTTACATTTTTCATCATGGTGACAAAAATCCCTGACAGAAACAAGTTCATGGAGGAAGAGACCATTTAAGCTCATGGTGTGAAGGTATAGTCCACAAGGGCAGGGAAGTCATGAAAGCCTGGTACACCCATCTGTGGTCAGCAAGCATAGTGCTAGCCATGCTCAGCTGTCTCTTTTTCTTGCAATAAGAATCCTAGCTCATAGAGTGGTGCTTCCTGCTTTTACTGCAAGTCTTTCCACCGACTATCCTGTTGTTTTTTTTACCATGGTATAAAGACTTGAACCAGCATGTAGTTTATTCTGCCTCATATGGTTTTGCCCATACATACATCTCAATTTGTAAACATAACCCCTCTCTTTTTGTTGACATCCCTCGTGTTGTTCAAGCCCCTCAAACTCGATTATGATATTTCTTTTTGTTATTTATTTATTTATTTATTTATTTATTTATTTATTTATTTATACTACAGATTTAATTCCCACCCACCCGGTCCATCATCTGACTGTTACACTTTCCATACCTCCTCCCCAACCCCTGTCTCCACAAGGATGTCCACACATACCACTCACACCCCCACACCACACCCAACCAGACCTCAAAAATCCCTGGGGCCTCCAGTATCTTGGGGGAGTTAGTTGCATCTTCTCTGACTGAACCCACAACCAGCAGTCCTCTGCTGTATATGTGTTACAGTCCTCATATCAGCTGGTGTATGCTGTCTGGTTGGTGATCCAGTGTTTGAGAGATCATAGAATTCCAGGTTAATTGAGACTGCTGGTCCTCCTACAGGGTAGCCCACCTCCTCAGCTTCTTCCAGCTTTTCTCTAATTCAACCACAGAGGTCTACAGCTTCTGTCCATCAGTTCAGTATAAATGTCTGCATCTGACTCTTTCAGCTGCGTGTTAGGTCTTTCGGGGGGCAGTCATGAAAGGATCTTTTTTAAAAAAAAAAAAAACAATTGTATTAGATATTTTCTTCATTTGCATTTCAAATGCTGTCCCAAAAGTCCCCCTATGCCTGCTCCCCAAACCACCCACTCCCTCTTCTTGGCCCTGGTGTTCACCTGTATTGGGGCATATAAAGTATGCAAGACCAAGGGGCCTTTCTTCCCAATGATGGCTGACTAGGGCATCTTCAGCTACATATGCAACTAGAGACACGCGCTTTGGGTTGAGCACTCCATAATAGTGTCAGGCCTTGGGACCTCCCCATGAGCTGGATCTCACTTTGGGCCTGTCACTGGACCTTCTTTTCCTGAGGCTCCTCTACATTTCCATCTCTGCAGTTCTTTCAGACAGGAAAAATTACGGGTCAGAGTTTTGACTGTGGGATGGCAACCCCATCTCTCACTTGATGCCCTGTCTTTCTGCTGGAGGTGGTTCTGTAAGTTCCCTCTCCCCAGTTTAGATCATTTCATCTAAGGTCCCTCTCTTTGAGTCCTGAGAGCATCTCACCTCCCAGGACTCTGGTACATTCTGGAGGGTCCCCCCAACATCCTACCTCCCTAGATTGCCTGTTTCCATTCTTTATGCTGGCCTTCACAGCTTTAATCGTTTTCCCTCACCCAATACCAGATCAGGTACTCCTCTTTCTCCCCAACACCCTCCCATTCACTTTCCTTCCCAGGACCTTCCCTTCCCTCACTCCCCACTTGTGATTGCTTTATTCTCCCACCAAAGTGAGACTGAGGCATCTTCAATTGGGCCCTTGAGCTTGTTGACCTTTTTGAGTTCTGTGAATTGTATCTTGAGTATTCTGTACATTTTTTTGCTAATATCCAATTATTATTGAGTATATACCATGCATGCCATCCTTTTGGATGTGAATTACCTCATTCAGGATAATATTTTCTAGTTCCATCCATTTGGCTGCATGTCTTTTTTCTTAATAGCTGAATAATATTCCACAGTGTAAATGAACCACATTTTCTGTATCCATTCCTCCTTTGTGGGAATTCTGGTTTTTTTTCCAACTTCAGGCTATCACAAATAAGGCCACAGTGAACATAGTAGAACACTTGCCCCTGTGGCATGGTGGGCATCTTTTGGGTATGTTCTCAAGAGTGGTATTGCTGGGTGTTCATGTAGATCTATTTTCAATTTTCTGAAAAACCTCCAGATTGATTTCCAGAGTGGTAGTGCCAGTTTGCAATTCCTACAATGGAGGCATGTTCCTTGCTACAATATGTGTTGTCATCTGAAATAGTGATCTTAGCCATTCTGATTGGTATAATGTGGAATCTCAGGGTCATTTTGATTTGCATTTCTCTGATCACTAAGGACTTTGAACATTTCTTTAGGTATTTCTCAGCAATTCATGATTCCTCTGTTGTGAATTCTTGGTTTATTTTTATACCCCCCCCTTTTTAAATTTGGTTATTTGGTTTTTTGTTTTTTGTTTGTTTGTGTGTGTGTGTGTGTGTGTGTGTGTGTGTGTGTGTGTGTGTGATTAGCTTCTTGAGTTCTTTATATATTTTGGATATTAGCCCTCTATCAGATATGGAGTAAGTGGAGATTATTTCCAAATTGGTAGGTTGGCGATTTGTCTTATGTACTATGTCCTTTGCCTTTTAGAATTCTTGTTGTTTCATGAAGACCCATTTACCAATTCTTGATCTTAGAGCATGAGCCATTTGAGTTCTGTTAAGCAAATTTCCCCCTGTGCCAATGAGGTCAAGGCTCTGTTCCACTTTCTCTTCTATTAGCTCCAGTGTATCTGGTTTTTTGTTGAGGTCCTTGATCCACTTGAGTTTTGTGCAAGGTGACAAATATGGGTCTATTTTCATTTTTCTACATACAGATAGCCAAGTAAATCAGCACCATTTATTGCATATACTTTCTTTTTTCCATTGTATATTTTTGGCATCTTTGTCAAAGATCAAGTGTTCATAGTGTGTAGTTTTATTTATGTGTCTTTATTCTCTTGATCAACACATCTGTCTCTGGACTAATACCATGCAGTTTTTATCACTATTGCTCTATAGGAAAGCTTGAGGTCAGGGATGGTGGTTCCCCCAGCCATTCTTTTATTGTTCAGAATTGTTGTCACTATTCTGGCCTTTTTAGATTTCCAGATGAATTTGAGAATTGCTCTCTCCATGTTTTTGAATAATGACGTTGGGAATTCAGTGGGGATTGCTTTGAATCTGTAGATTGCCTTTGGTAGGATGGCCATTTTTATTATATGAATTCTGCCAATCCATGAGCACGTGAGACCTCTCTATTCTCCAAGATGTTCTTTGATTTCTTTCTTGAGGAACTTGAAGTTATTGTCATACAGACCTTTCACTTGTTTGATTAGTGTTACCCCAAGGTATTTTATATTATTTGTGGCTATTATGAAGGAAGTTGTTTCCCTAATTTCTTTCTCAACCCATTTATCACTTGTGTAAAGGAATGCTACTCATTTATTTGAGTTAATTTTATATCCATCCATTTTGTTGTAGTTGTTTATGTTCTTTTTTTACTGAAGACTTTTGATAAAACTGTTTTCTCTACCTATTTCACTTTTTCCCAACATTGAAGAAAGTTCTTCCAAGCTGTCTTTAATTTCCGATGATTAGATTTATCAACCACTAGCAGCCAGGTCAAAGACCTGTCTTTTGCACCAGTGAGATGGATCAGTGACTTATTGCTTCCAGGACTGAGGAATGAAGTTCAGTCTGTGGTATCCACATGACAGAAGACAGAATTGACCTCTCTAGATTGTTTTCTGATACCCATGTAGACATACAATGTGTCAAATCTTTCCCCCCAGAGCAAACAATAAATAAAATTATAAATAAATAAATAAATAAATAGCATTAACATCTATGTTTCACAATCTTGTTTCAGAGCACATGGATTCTCTTTTTAGCACTTAGCTTTGTTAAGTATCAAATAACAATTTGTATAATAATTTGATAATGTGTCCTGAAGAGCTCTCCATTATGCCAGATCCTGGATGTTTATTTCAGAACTGTAGACATAGAATTTTGCTTAGCACAGGGTATACCATATAATGAAGATTAATATGTTTTTATGTTATGAAAAAAATAAATGAGTTCTATAGAACTGAAAATTAATTAAACATAATGAAGCAGGTGCCTTTTAATATATTTGTTTCACATGCACATGTTCTAATAAATCAAACTTAACTTTAAAAATGATAATTTTCTTACTTGAGCACAAAGTCAATGATGTTTTGAATAATTACTGGGCAACAGAGCAAGATAGGTTAATAAGAAACCTGCATTTATTTCATTTTCCTTTTTTCATAATTTAAAATGTTCTTTATCTTGAGCTATGTTTGTCAAGATAGACTAAGACAACATATTACAACTAAGACAATATATTGTGATACAATACTTAATAGAACCAGATCAACACTGAAATTTGTAGCATTTTTTAAAATTATGAATGGGAGCATCTATTTTCACAGTAATAAAGTTGATGATGCTAATTTTCTAGGCTATGCTTTCAGATAGACTACCTGATTTTAATTGTAGTAATAATCATGTTTAAAAGGTAATTATGAGGCATCATTTTTAGTATTTTTTACTACAATATTTATAGTGATTATTGCCAAACTTCAGTCATTTATATCTTTAAAAAACATTGGTAGTCACTGGACAAAAACATGGACAAAGGTTATATACTTAGTTTTAACCATACACGATTCTTTGGGAATTGATGTATAAATTGACTGCTTATTGAAATCTACTAAACTATTACATAAAATTTAAATATTATATGAAATATCAAATTTATTTTACATTATTTAAAAGTATTTATTAGGTGTTTAAGGACAGTGGCATTTGGGGTCTATTAGTCATAAAATCCTTAACTGAAAAATGCCAAAATGTATTGTGAAGATTCCCTGTTCTAATAATATTATCAAATCAAAGTTTGTGCAAGATACTCTCCAACTTCTTTTACAAAAACTATAAAAGTATCACATAGTAATAAATACTAAGAATATATTATGGGTATATTATGGGTATATAAGAATATATTATGGGTATATAAGAATATATTATGGGTCATTTTTTAAATGAGAAAACTGACAAAACACAAATTAGGATTCTGGCTAAGAATCTTCCAGATATTGTAGTATTCACTGAAATGCTGCCTATTTCATGGAAATTTATGTACTTAGAATTATAATATGAATTTCTGTGAATCCTCTCAAATAATTAATTTTTAAAACTTTAGTATTATTTTCAAAGAGTATTGGAGGTTGTTATGTTTATATCTTGTTGATATTTTACCAAAAGACAAATTAGATGTTAAAGTCCTTATTAGTTGACTCTGTCATTCTTTTCAAGAGTTATTAACAATTTATCATTCATGCAAATTAAATAGAAAAGCAAGTAAATACTGTCCTTAAGGAAGAGAAACCTCCAATTCCTTTCATTAGCAAAGACTTCATATTTTTATTTTATGACATTTGAAAACATATGCCTTCATGTATTCTTCAGCAATATTCATACACTTTTTAGATCCTACCTCACAAGATGGCAGAGATTCACATGACTGTGTTGTTGGAAGAAAGTACATGAATGAAAGGGATATATTCAGCGATTTAAAGAGTATGTTTCTTGAACTGAGCTAACAGTTATTTAGTGTCAATTAACTCAAGAAAGAGGACATATTTCCAGCACAATTAAGGGAATGGAATGTCTGTTCTCCATCTGTGTTTTTTGGTTGAATTTGAAACCAGCTTGTTTTCTCTAAGCTATTTTGCTTTACCTTTTCCTCAAAAAATGATAAGTTGCATTAAAGTTACCTATATTCCTGCATGTATTGTTGAAATACTTTTTCAATAACTGTCACAATTAATTAATGATCTCCTGGGCAAAATCATCAAAATATGTACCAGGTAAATAGTCTATTTTTGTTTTTATAACTCTCAATGACATGACTTGCTTCCTAATATTACTGCACTAATTTAAGTTCTAAACAATACTCTCCTTAAATATATATTTGGTCTTCAGTTAATATTGGGTGATTGAATAGATGTGTTAATTGCTGGAGTCATGATGCAAGACTTATGTTGGTAAGAAGTAAATTCTTTTTTTAATTATTAAATTATTTATTTATTTATTTATTTATTTATTTACATTCCAAAAGTTTCCCCTTCCTGGTCCCTCCTCCCTGAGTTCCTCACCCCCTCTCCCAGCCTCTGAGAGAATACTCCCCTAACTGGCCACCCACCCCCTCCTCACTCCCACCATCATCCCTTTTCCCTGGGGCATCACATTTCCATAGGATTAAGTGCATCCTCTCTCACTGAGGTTATACAAGGCAATCCTCTGGTACACATGTGCCTGGGGACACAAACCAGCCCATGTATGCTACTTGGTTTTTGGCTTAGTCTCTGGGAGATCTGAGGTGTCTGGGTTACTTGACAGTGTTGCTCTTCTTAAGGAGGTTGCAATCACCTTCAGCTCCTTCCATGCTTTATCTAACTCTTCCATATTGGTCCCCAACCTCAATCTAATGGTTGGCTGTATCTGCATTTGTCTTAATTAGTTGCTGGTAGAGTCTCTCAGAGGAAAACCATACCAGGCTCTTGTCTGCACACACATTATGGCCTCAGTAATAGTGTAATCATGCCATGATATGGTGTGCATGCATGGGATGGACCCCAAGTTGGGCTGGTAACAGGGTGTCCTTTCTTACAGTCTCTGCTCCATTTTTTTTGTCTCTGCATTTTCTTTAGACAGGAACTATTCTGAGTTAAAATTTTTGAAGGTGGGTAGATAGTCCTCTGCTTCAACTGGGGGCCTTGTCTATCTACTGGAGGTGGTTTCAACCTATACCATCTCCTCACTGTTGGGCATTTCTACTAATGTCATTCCCATTGAAAACTGGTGGCCTCTCACATGTCAGATCTCTGAGACTTTCTAGAGGGTTCCCCTGTCCCCTAACCCCATCATGGAGGCCTAGAAAAGCCATTGTATGAAGCTCTAGAAATGACCTGGGACTCAATCCAGACCCAAAGATGTTGGAGATACCAGAACCGTGCTATATCTGCCAAGGAGAGCTGCATACTGAGAATGGAACCAGCCCAAGATAGAGAAGTGTGTTCTTGTCAACACAGTTAGAAAAGTGGACCCTTCTATGCCCTTTGATATCAGACAGAACTACAGGATTTAGAGTTTTCCCTACTATGTTTTCATCTTTCTTTCATCCAATTTTCTCTCACTATTCCCCCTTTTACTCTTTTGGAATATATATCCATTTTGTGACTTCATGCCTTGGTATGTTGGAAATATGTGATAAGGTTTTTGATTTTTGCGGAAGGTTAAAAATGATATTGCTTTGAGTCTAAGAAGAACTTTTGGATTTTAAAATAGCATCAAGAATGAAAAACTATCGGAACTTTTGAAGTTGTACTAAATAAATTTTTGCATGATAATACAGTCATGGAAACCAGGAAGTGGAATTTTTGGGTTTTAATAAGAATAGTCCCTGTTGGCTTATATGTCTGAATGCCTCTGCTCCACTTGGGAGAACTGTTTAGGCAGGATTAGGAATTATGTCCCTGTTAGAGAAGGCATGTCACTTGGATGGGCTTTGCAAATTCAAAAGCCAATGCTTTTTGCAATTCTCTCTCCTCTCTCTCTCTCTCTCTCTCTCTCTCTCTCTCTCTCTCTGTGTGTGTGTGTGTGTGTGTGTGTGTGTGTGGGGATGTGTTGATGACATTGTGCTTGCCCCATGCCTGCATGCATTCAGCCATCCTTCCTACCACAAGATTTCAAATAAAGGATTTTCTTTGTAAATTGAATTGTCATGGCAATAGAAAAGAAACTAAGACAGTCTTCCTATCCCAATGAGTTGAATCTAGAAAATTCCTCACAAATATGCCCAGATATTTAATTCCAAAGTGACTCTAGATCCTATAAAGTTAGTAATAAATGCACAAATCATGACTCTACACAGTTGTAGTGCTTTAAAGGAAAATATTTCATATCTGGTTTGTTTCTTACATTTTTTCTACACAAACATGAGAAGATGAGCAAGTTTACATTTATCCCATGACATACTGCTTTATCATAGGCACCAAAGAAAGAAAACTAGCAATAAAATCCCTTAAATCTTAATATTTTAAACCAAAAAAAAATTTTTTTTTCTGCAGGGTGTGGTGTCACATGCCTTTAATCCCAGCACTTGGGAGGCAGAGGCAGGCAGATTTCTGAGTTCGAGACCAGACTGGTCTACAGGGTGAGTTCCAGGACACCCACGGCTACACAGAGAAACCCTGACTTGAAAAACAAAACGGGGGCTGGTAAGATGGCTCAGCAGGTAAGAGTACCCGACTGCTCTTCTGAAGGTCCTGAGTTCAAATCCCAGCAACCACATGGTGGCTCACAACCATCTGTAATGAGATCTGACTCCCTCTTCTGGAGTGTCTGAAGACAGCTACAGTGTACTTACATATAATAAATAAATAAATCTTCCAAAAATAAAGAAGAAGAACAAAACAAAACAAATATTTTTTTTCTTTCAAATAGCTTACTTCAGGTATTTTGTCATACAAAATATGTTACAGCATACTTAGTGCATGACAGGAAGCTATTAAATATACAGAATGTAAATCCTTACATTGGTATTAGCAGTGATAAACAAGTGTTTAGACATTTAGTGGGTTCTTTATGAAACACTTGTAAGAGTAAAAATATGTTACTTTTTCAATTGATGGTCGATGTATTAGAAAAGGGAACTTAATAAACAGAGTACTCTAGACTTAATAAAAATATTATCCTGAATGAGGTTACCTAGACACAAAAGAATATACATGGTATGTACTCACTGATAAGTTCATATTAGCCCAAAAGCTCACAATGCCCACAATACAACCCACAGACCATAGGGAACTTAGGAGAAAGGAAGACCGGGGTACAGATGTGTCAGTCAGTCCTGCATTGAGGGAGGAGCAGGATGAACTCTATGAGGGGGAGGGATGAGGAACCTGGGATGGAAAGAGGAGAGGGAGGAAATAAGGGGAGGGGCAGTATCGGGTTTTAGGAAGGACAGGAGAGAGGTTCCGAGGGTCAGGAAATTGACTAAAAATATGTACCAGTGGGAGATGAAGAACTAGGGAAAGTCACTGGAGGGTCCCAGACACCAAGAAATCAAGAGGATCCCAGGACCCAATGGGGATGACTTTAGCAGGAATGTAGGCACCAAAGGAGAGATAGAACCTGCAGAGAAACACGTCCAGTACATATGCACAGTCCCTAGGAGAGGGATGGGGCCAATCACCCATCTCAAAAATTTTAACTCAAAATATTCCTGTCCAAACAAAAGACAGGAACAAAAAGTCGAGCAGAGACTGAGGGAAGGGCCATCAAGGAAGGCCCCTCCAGGGGATCCATCTTATTCACAGACACGAAATCCTGACACTATTGATGTTGCCAAGAGGTGCTTGCTGACAGGAACCTGGTTTGGTTGTTCCTTGGGAGGTTATGCCAGCAACTGACCAATGCAGATTTGGAAGCTTGGAGATAACCATCAGACTGAGATCTGGGGCCAGAATTGGGGAAGTGGTGGAAGGACTGGATGACGAACAGAGGGGTCTTGCAACCCCACAGGAAGAACAATGTCAGCTATCAGGACTAGCCAGTGCTCCCAGGGACTAGACCACCAACTAAGGAGTGTACAGGGAGGAATCCATAGTTCCAGATACATATGTTGTAGAAGATGGTCTTGTATGACATCAGTGGTAGGGTAGGTCCTTGGTCCTGTGAAGGTTTGATGCTCCAGCATAGGTACATGCTGGAACAGTGGGGCAGAAGTAGAGGAGCACCCTCATGGAAGCAAGAGGAGTGGCAGAAGAGGAGAGACATGGTATGGGGGTAAGTGGAGGGCTAACTGAGAAGGTAGATATCATTTGAGATGTAAACAAATGGAATGATTAATAAAAATTTTTAAATATAATTATATCTCTGATAAAGTAAATTTCAATTTAATTTTAATTTATTTAATTAAATTAATATTTAATTTCATTATGCTTACTGTGTAGACAACATTAGTTTACAGTGGTTCACAAGAGAAAAATCTGTGTAATGTTCAGATTTACTTAGAAGTATCATATCAGACCTGAGGCGCTGGCCCTGCATCCACTCCTACAACATCCAGAGAGAGCCTAACCCCCAAGAGCTCTGAAATGCCCAGGATCACAGAAAAGGCCACAACATCTGCCCCAACACCCAGAGTAACTGGGTCCCTAAAGATCCAGGGATACAGGAACCTCCACCCAGCCAGTGGCACGGGTTCCTTCAGGCCTGAAACTGTGCCCTGAGTAGACATTGGATGCTGGCTCTTTACCCATTCATACAACACCCCGAAAGAACCTGACTTACAGATGCCCTGAAATGCCCAGGGTCACAGAATCACCGGATTACAGAGGAAGCTCAACTCCCAGAAGGTTGGACACTTCTAGGAGCATTGGAGCTCTGACACACTCAAGAACACAGTTGAGGCTACAACACCTTTTCTAATACCCAACATAACTGGAGCCCCCACAGGAACCAGGGAAACACAAACCCATGCCCAGCCAGAGGTACAGGCTCATTCCAGCTTGCAACTCTGCCCAAAATAAATCCAGGGCACTGGGTCCCCATGCACCCCTGCAAAACTCAGAGAAAGCTTGACCCCCGGAGCTCTGACAAAACAGGATCTCAGGAGCTTGATCACATCAGGATTTCAGAATCCCAGAGGCAGCTTGACTCCCAGGAGCTCTGACACATCAAGAATCACAGGATCCCAGAGTCAGCTGGACTCTGAGCAGTTCAGAAACAACAAGGATCATAAGAGGGAAAGGCTTCAGTCAGGGACAGCAAGAGCAGGTAGCACTAGAGATAGCCAGATGGCAAGAGGCAAACACAAGAACATAAGCAATTGAAACCAAGGCTACTTGGCATCAACAGAACCCAGTTCTCCAACCACAGCAAGTCCTGGATATCCAATCACACCAGAAAACCAAAATTTGGATTTAAAAATCACATCTCATGGTGATGATAGAGAACTTTAAGAAGGACATACATAACTTCCATAAATAAATACAAAAGAAATGCACAGGGAAACAGGTAGAAACACTTAAAGAGGAAAACAAAAATCCATTAAAGAATTACAGGAAAACACAACCAAACTGGTAAACCATCCAGGATTGAAAAAAGGAAATAGAACCAATAAAGAAATTTAAAAAGGAGACAACATGGAAATAGAACACCTAGGAAAGAGAACAAGAGACATAGATACAAGCATCACCAACAGAACACAAGAGATAGAAGAGAGAGTCTCAAGGGCAGAAGATACTATTGAAAACATTGACACAACAGTCAAAGAAAATGCAAAAAGATGCTAATTGAAAACATTCAGAAAATCCAGGACACAATAAAAACATCAAATATAAGGATAATTGGTATAGAAGAGAGCAAAGATTCCCAACTCCAAGGGAGAGTAAATATCTTGAACAAAATTATAGAAGAACACTTTGCAAACCTAAAGAAAAAGATGCATGCCCATGAACATATGAAGCCTAAAGAACTCCAAATAGACTGGACCAGAGAGGAAATTCCTCCTGTTACATAATAATCAAAACACCAATTCCACAAAACAAAGAAAGAATATTAAAAGCAGTAAGAGGAAAAGATCAAGTAACACATAAAGGCAGACCTATCAGAATTATAGCAGACATCTCACCAGAGCCTCTAAAAGCCAGAAGATCCTGGGCAGATATCATACAGAACTTATGAGAACACAAATGTCAACCCAGGCTACTATACCCAGCAAAACTCTTAATTACCGTATATGGAGAGACCAAGATAGTCCATGACAAACCAAACTTAAACAATATCTTTCCACAAATCTAGACCTACAAAGGATAATAGATGCAAAACTCAAACACAAGTAGGGAAACTACACCACCGAAAAAATCAAGGAAGTAATCTTCTTTCAACAAACACAAAAGAAGATGCCCACATGAACATAATTCCACCTCTAAAATCAATAACTTTGCCTTATGATCTCCTAACATCAATTGACTCAATTCCCCAATAAAAAGACAAAGACTATCACAGTGGATACATAAACAAGACCCAGCATTTTGTTACATACAGGAAACCCACCTCAGTGATAAAAACAGACACTACTTCAGAGCAAAAGGCTGGAAAAAATTTCCTAGGAAATGGTCCCATTCTAATATTGAATAAAATCGAATTTCAACCAAAAGTTATAAAAAAGATAAGAATGGACACTCGTACTCTTCAAAGGAAAAATTTACCAAGATGAACTATTAAGTTTGAACACCTATGCTCCAAATGCAAGAGCACATATATCCATAAAATGAACTTTACTAAAGCTCAAAGCATATATTGTACCTCACACAATAGTAATGGGAGACTTCAACAACCTACTCTCATTAATTGACAGATAATGGGAACAGAAACAAACAGAGATGCAATGAAACTAACAGATGTTGCCAACCAAGTGGATTTAAAAGATATCTATAGAAAAATTCATCCTAAAATAAAAGAATATATCTTCTTCTTAGCACCTCATGGTACCTTCACCAAAATCAACCATATAGTTGGTCACAAAACAAGCCTCAGTAGATACAAGAATATTGAAATAATCCCATTCATCCTATCAGATCACCGCAAACTAAGGCTATTCTTCAATAACAAAAGCAACAGAAAACCCACATACATATAGAAGCTGAACAACCCTCTATCCAATGATACCTTGGACAGGGAAGAAATAAAGAAAGAAATTAAAGACTTTTTGGAATTAAATGAAAATGAAGACAAAACACACCAGAACTTATGGGACACAATGAAAGCACTGCCAAAAGGAACATTCATTTCTCTGAGTGCCTCCAAAAGAAACAGGAGAGAGCATAAACTAGCAGCTAAACAGCATACCTGAAAGCTCTAGAACAAAAAGAAGTATATACATCCAAGATGAGTAGACAGCAGTAAATAGTTAAACTCAGGGCTGAAGACAACCAAGCAGAAACTAAAAGAACTATACAAAGAATCATCAAAGCAGTAGCTGTTTTTTTTTTTTTTTTTTTTTTTTTTTTTTAGAAAATCAACAAGATAGATAGAGCCTTAGCCAAACTAACAAGAGGGTACAGAGAAAGTATCCAAATTAACAAAATCAGAAACGAAAAGGGAGACATAACAACAGAAACCAAGGAAATTCAAAAAGTCATCAGATTCTATTACAAAAGCCTATACTCAACAGAATTGGGAAATCTGGATAAAAAGGACAATTTTCTAGACAGATACTAGTTACAGAAGTTAAATCAGTGTAAGATAAACGATATAATAATGTGTATCAACATCTTGTCAAGTCCAGGTGTTTAATACATCCAGAACAGCTGCAGAGAAGCAACCTTCTGATGCTCCAGTTTCCTCTTTTTTTTTTTTTTTTTTGAGACAGGGTTTCTCTGTATAGTCTTGGCTATCCTGGAACTCCCTCTGTAGACCAGGCTGGCCTCGAACTCAGAAATCTGCCTGCCTCTGCCTCCCAAGTGCTGGTATTAAAGGTGTGCACCACCACCACCTGGCAGACACAGACACTTCTACTGGATCTATTCCTTCTGACCTATCATCACATGTTTCCACAGACCCTGGACAGCAAGGAAACAGCCAACTCTCCTAAGACTGGACAAACATCCTCCATACCCATTCTTCTAAGTTCCACAGAGACACTTTGCCCCCAATGCCAGCATGAAGCAGCCAGATATCACATCATCTCTACTCCTGCTTTGCAATCACCTCTTTCTAATTTTTCTTTTTTAATTAAACCAAAATGGGGGAGTGTTTGCATTATGTCTAAACCCCAAACCCACAGTTACCTGGCAACAGCCAGGTATGCTCCTCCCCACAGTTTCCTCTTGCAGCAGCCAGGTAGGCCTGACCCACTATAAAAGGGGCTGCTTGCCCCTCCTCTCTCTCTCTCTCTCTCTCTCTCTCTCTCTCTCTCTCTCTCTCTCTCTCACCTTATTTTTTGACTCTTGATCCCTCTTTTTCTCCCCATCCTTTCCCCCCTTTCTTCACATTGTTTTGGCCCACCTTTACTTCTCTACTCTCTCCCTCTCTCTACCTTTCTTTGCCTCTTAGCTCTCCTCCCCATGCTCTGAATAAACTCTGTTCTATACTATACCATCATGTGGCTGGTCCCTCAAGAGGAAGGGGATGCCTCAGCAAGGGCCGCTGAAATCTCCTTCCCCCATACTTTACCACACCCCCATAGAACATATTCTTATACCTCTATCTTTTTTAAAAACACATAACAATTCGTGGACCACATGAAGCTCAAGAGGAAGGAAGACCAAAGAGTGGATGCTTAAGTCCTACTTAGAAAGGGAAACAAATGAATGAAGGAAAGTAGAAGGTGGGAGGGAGTTGAAGAGAAGAATGGAGGGGAAGAGGGGGAATATCAGTTATGGAAAGAGATGGAGGAGATGTACAAAGGGTCAGAAAACTGAACAGGGGTGTGCAGCAATGGGGGATGGGGAACTGATGGTAGCAACTAGAAAGCCGCTGATGCCAGGAAATAAAAAGCCTCCCATGACCCCACAGGGATGACATTAGCAGAAATACACCACAAAGTGGAGGGAGAACATGTTGAGATCACATCCAGAGGTTAGGCAGGGCCCCAGGTTGAGGGATGGGGCCACACACCAATCTCCAAAATTTTAACCCAGAATTGCTCCTGTCTAAAAGAATTACAGGGACAAAGAGTACAGCAGAGACTGAAGGAAAGGTCATCCAGAAACAGCCCCACCAGGGGATCCATCACACTTGCAGACACCATACCCAAACATTATTGCTGATGGCAAAAAGTACTTTCTGACAGGATACAGCTGTCTTCTGAGAAACTGCCAGATCCTGACAAATACAGATATGGATGCTCACAGCTATCCATTGGACTGAACACATGGTTGCCAATGGAACAGTAAGAGAAAGGACTGAAGGACCTGAAGGAGTTTGCAGCCCCAGAGGAAGAACAACAATATCAACCAACCAGACCTACCCAGAGGTTCCAGGGACTAAACCACTAGCCAAAGCTCCAGCTGCATATGTAGCAGAGAATGGCCTAGTCAGTCATCAATGGGAGGACAGGCCCTCAGTCCTGTGAAAGCTTGATGCCCCACGGTAGGGGCAAGCCAGGGCAGGGAGGCAGGAGTCGGTGGATGGGGGAGTACCCTCATAGAAGCAGGGGAAAGGGGGATTAGTAGGGGGTTTCTGGAGGGAAAATTTGAAAAAGGGATAACATTTGAAATGTAAACCAAGAAAATATCCAACAAAAAACAGAAGTATCATATGTTCCATTTTTGAATATAATACTTAATTTGTCCCTTTACTTTTCTCCCCCATCTCCTCCCATGTAACCCCACTCCATTGTTGCCTCAAATTCAAGGCCTTCTTTTCTTTAATTGTTAGTTTGGGGGGGGTGTATAAGCCACATACATAGATGCAACTTACTCAGTTTGTACAATGTGAATTCTAATTTTATGGTTTTAAAGCTGACTACTTGGTCAGAGACGGCCACTCTTCCCTATGAAGATTGTTTCTATCAATCTTGACAATCCTTTGTTGCCTGTAGTTCTCTGTCATTTTTTGGTGAGATAACTAGAATTTTTTGAAGATGAGGTGCAAGTGTCTGTGTTTGATTCCATTGTGGAACTAAATTTGAAAAACATTTTTGTAGGGGAACAGGTTGTGTTTACTTAATTGACATCTTCTTAAATTTTGAAAATTTTGGTTTTTTGAGACAGGGTTTCTCTGTGTAGCCCTGGCTGTCCTAGAACTCACTCTTTAGATCAGGCTGCCCTCGAACTCAGAAATCCACCTGCCTCTGCTTCCCAAGTGCTGGAATTAAAGGTGTGCATCACCACTGCCCGGCTTAAATTTTGAAAATTTTATTTGGTAATTGTTACTATGTGTTGTTACTATGTTGGAGCTCACATGTGTAACATACAGCACACATAGAGTTCAGAAGAAAACATTGTGGAGTCATGCTTTCTTTCTGCTTTTTCTGAGTTCAGGTACGAAGCTCAGTTGCCAGGCTTGAAAATCAAGTGCCTTGCCTGCTGAGCCATCTCCTGGGTCCTCACTAATATATCCTAAAATTCAGAGCTAAACTTAAAGAGTTGATAAAAATGAAGATAATTGATTTGATCAGTTTTATAATTTCTGAGAGTATGATTGATATTTGGTTTCTCTAATCCTAATAAATTAAAGACTAATTTCAAGCCACAGGGGAATTTTAAATGAGTCTTAGTCAATGTTCTATTACTATGAAGACACTCTATGACCATTGCAACTCTTATAAAAGAAAACATTTAACTGGGGCTGGCATACAGTTTCAAAGCTTCAGTCCATTATCATTATGGCAAGAGCATGGTGGTACAGAGGCAGAGATGGTGCTGGAGAAGTAACTGAGAGCTACATCCTGTGCCAAAGGAGGAGAGGGAGAGAATGAGAGATGGGGGAGGGGGTCTGGGCTTGATGTAGGCTTTTGAAACCCAAAGCCCATGCCTAAGGACACACTTCAATATGACCTCACCTTCTAATCCTTCCAAATAGTGCTACTACATAGGGACTAAACATTCAAATCTCTGAGCTGGGGTGGTGGGGGTGGTGTCATTCTCATTGTAACCACCACAAAATGTTTTTCACAGTTCTATGATAGGAGAAAATGTATATTAAACATGAAAAAAAGTTCCCTGAGATTTGGAGGACTCCATCCACAAATAAACTGGGCATATTGGTTTCTCATCTATTACAATGCCCAGATGAAGGCAGATAATCTTCACTTTTGCATTCAGCCCCACAATATTATCTAGAACTGACTTAATAAATGTATTAGGTTATTACTTTAAATATTTTCTAAAATATACAACTTTTCAATTGAGAAAATATACCTTATAATCATCATGAAACACACCATTGGTAAATATAGAAATCCTTTGTTTTATACTTAAGAACTGCATTAAGTAAGAAAAATAAATCAACTCTTATTAGTTTCAGCAAAAAATTTTTCTTGGCTCAAGTTCTTTAAATTGAGTCAGTTACAAGAAAGTACTGCCCACAGTCCACACAAATAATTCCAACAATGTTGGCTGTTGTAAATGGCTCTATGAATCATATTTACTGGAATAAGTTTGATTTTGAGAAATCTTTGAGAACTGAAGAGAATTATCATAATTAATTCTAGGTGTTAGAGACCTATAAAGAAACAATATGGAAATATTATGGTGCATCCCCATCCCCAGAAAATTGCTAAAAATCTCCCTCTGACCATTACATTTAATAATCTCTTGTATTTTTCTGATATTTGTACAATTGTTAATTGGGATAATTACCTCATGTCAGCCTGATATACTTCTTGGCTTCTCATTTTCTTTATGTATACCATAATATTTAAAAAAAATCCCTGGGTCTGTGAATATTTTTTTAAATAATTAAAATAAGAAGTATAAGGTTAAGGGTTACAAGAAATTCAACAACCTGTCCTGGGTCTATCCAGAATCAAGGCTGTATCCTGTATTTTTTTTTTTAATTTCAGGGAATTCTTTTCTATGCATCTGTCATAACCAGAAACTATTAACAATATTACTTCTTTGTTTACTGGCATGTTAGTAGTTTTTATTTTTGTCTACAATGACAAATATATAATATTCTATGATAAAATAAATAAAATTATAATTTGAAACTTCTGTAGTGGAAGGCATGAAGAGACGATGCTAGCAATGATAAAGTTTATCTCAGGAAATAAAATTCTGGGTTCAGAGATGGGAACTCTAGTCTAAGCCACCATTAATGAATATTATACTAGTCATAACATCTTTGAATTATAGTTATTTAAAATTTAATGAGGTATATGAGCAGAGTTTTTCTGTTTTATTTTCAATTTACAAATATTAATTATATGGCTGTTATTTTCTTAAAAACATAGATATCATTAAATATAATCATGTTATTTTAATTTTCCTTTGAAATAATAAAAGATAACAGATAAATATTTTTCTTATAGTGAACAGATATTATTACTATGATTTAAGTATGCTATATGACACCATTGAATCTAAGAAAGTTAAACCATTCCAATGGTCCCATAAGGAAATCTAAGCTACCTATAATTATGATTAAAAGCCAAAATATCCTTATGAATTTTTACAACAGAGAAAGTCACAAACTCAAAACACAAAAAGAAATCTTCTCAGTGCCATTGTTGGTTTAGAAATGTCAACTATCATTCAGACAATAATTACCATGACTAGTAGAGCCTGAACTTGACAGTGGAAAATGAGGGTCTACTGCCTTACAAAACAAGGATGAGCTTGGTTGGACATATTTCAACTAACACCCCAGAATAAAATTTGACTTAGCTTTACTAAATTATGATAAAATTTGAGGGTAAATCAAAGATATTTGATTGACTAAACTTTTTCCTATTAAGTATATCATTTTAAGTCTTTGCTTGCTACAATAGAATTTGAAACCTAATGAAACCAAACTTGACCCCAATTTTCTTTTGATAAAACCAGTAGTTTAGATGGATACTACATGGAAAATTGCTATTAAAAATGAATAAAATATATTTTCCATGTTAGAGACTAGTATGGCTGGCATTCATTCAAACTTTCTTTGGGCAAACATTTTCTAACTTGTTTCCTAAAAAGGGTAAACTATTCCTTTTCAAAACCGTGCCAGAATCTCTTTTCCTAATGCAATTTTGTGTGAAATAATCCTCATTCTTAAATTTTTATTAATCCTTATTTTCATACAGTGATAATTATTATAATTAGTGCATATTGCTCTTACATTTTCTAGTACTCCCACTGCTTCTACCTATCTTTTGAATATATATATATATATATATATATATATATATATATATATATATATATATATATGTTTGGTTTTTCGAGATAGGGTTTCTCTGTATAGCCCTGGCTGTCCTGGAACTCACTCTGTAGACCAGGCTGGCCTCGAACTCAGAAATCCGCCTGCCTCTGCCTCCCGAGTGCTGAGATCAAAGGCGTGCGCCACCACGCCCGGCTCTTTTGAATATTTTTATAGTAAAATGGGAAAAGATATCATTATTTAATTTAATATAACCTGTTGGGTCCCAATGAGCCAACAATAAAAGATGCTTAAATCACAAGGTATTATATTTTCAAAGTATCATACATGTTCCAAATGTATCATACATGTGATACATGCATTTTACATGAACAATCTATGAATATAGTCTTATCTTTGGTTATAGACTAATGCAAACCTTCTACAATCATCAAGATGAAAATGAATAGTATAAGGACAATCTTTTAAATCTATAATAATTTTATATGTATTTTTTGGAATGTCAGCTGGAGTAGGTAAAAGAGGTTGTAATGCTTCCATAAGTTCCATAGTTTCATTAACCTTTTGCAAACCATGCAATAATTTCCTGATTTTTCTTAATTACAAATATAGGTGAGTTCCAGGGAATTAGAATCTTGAGCTTATTACTGAATTGCAAACTGCCAGTGTTCCATTAGCATTTTATATATTTAACTACTATTTTTTAATTTTTCATTTTCAATATAAAAGCATAAGCTTAATTTTGGAAGACAAACTAATTTTTAATAGTGCAAACAATCCAGTCTCTCTAAAATCAATACCAAGTGCTTTATTGTTATTTTACAAAGTTTGGCTGGCAATTCTTGTATAAGAATGTATGATGGAGCAGCTTTTAATACCTCATTAAAGAAACATTGTTTTAAATCCTATCTTTTATGAGTCCAGTTTCTAGGACAGGGATTATGTAAAATATTATCCTAATTTAGAGAGATATCTTTAGAAACCTGTTTTCCTGGGTTGGTGTTGCCCAGAATGACTCCAACCCTGAGTTGCCAGTTTTAAGCCAACTTTTTGTTAACAATGTTGTAAATCTTTAATGATATTCACTAATTTATAAGCCAATAATGTATAACCAAGACATGCAGAGCATGTATATACATTCAAGACCAGTCAGAAACAAACACGAACTTGCTACACACATTAAATTATTTAGACTAAACAGATGCCACACTCACTCCAGTAGTGATCACATGACAGGCCCAAAAGCTTGGATGCAGTCCTGAGGTGAAAAGTTCATGGAAACTTAGTTTCCTAGAACTGTGGCATCCCTTATAATGAATGCTCCAAACTTGTCCTTGCAAATGGATCTTTTTGCTTCCTTTCAGTATTGTTTTATTATAGGTGTCTCTAAGCAATGACTTGCCAAGTACCTAAGGAAAATTGAACTTTGCTTCCTGGCCTTCACCAATGCCCTAGGTAGTTCTTGAGCTGACCCTGGGCTTGGAATTCAGTAAGAATGTTATCTATTCAGTAACATTCAGAATTGCCTCTAGTATTGTAAGAGAGATAGTGAAAGAAATCAGGCATTACTATCTACTACATAGAGTTAGAAATCTCAGGGCAAGCTTAGCAAAGTACATTTAGAATTCTTATTATAGTTATATATGGCAAACTACATTACTTATTAGTAGAAACCCTCCCCACACAATCACTTAGAATAAAAGCTGAGTGATTCCCATATTCAGGAATTTACAATGGTTTAGAAAGTAGATCTGGCTGTAGTTTAAAGAGGAACTAGAGTATTGCATTATTCATGAGAGGTTGGCTAGAGCAGAACTCCCTAATTAGAACCATGACTTGGGCATGAAAGCCCTTGCCCCGGGAGTGTAAAGACCTCATACATGGCTTCCAAGAATATAGCTGACCTTAAATAGAGCTGACTTTGTCTCAGTTGTTTTATTCCCCAATTCCTGCCAGTCTTTATGTTTGTATTCCTCTGTTTTGTGTAAGAGTCACTAAGCATCTGGTAACCTCATTGTACCTTGCTGATGTGTCACCTAACTTCCCTATTTTCTTCTGAATTAAAAGTCTGATGCTTGATTTGACACATTACATTCAGATACCACACTCCCTTGTGTCCGTGTCTGTTTGTCACCCTTTTCTCGCAGACTCCTGCACACTTGTACCAGAACCCTGATTTCTCCTGCGGGTTGAGGGGGGCCGACTGAGGCTGGTCAGTGACAAACAGACAAAATTTTCTTACTTTTTCTAGCTGCAATTACAAGAGAAATGCTCCTTGCTACCTGCCAAACCCAAATGTTCCAGCGGATAAACTTTTAAACATTTTTTTCTTTTGAATATGAATATGAACAACAACCAAACAATGAAATGAAATCATAGATATGTTCTGCCAGACATGGACAGACTGGAACATCTAGGAGAGACAATAATAGAGATTCGGGAAGAGAACCAGAAGTTCCACCAAAGAGACCCAGAACCAGGACTAGGCATTTCCCCAGTGGGTGCCAGAGAGGAAACAGGACATCTCCTTAACTCTTCTTGACTTTAGCATATTTTTAAGCATATGTACAAAAAGCATTCTAAAATTACCTTGTGCCATTTTTACAGAGTTTACTCACTGCTGTTCCAAAATTTCATTTGCACATGCTTCCTTTTCCTATTCCTTTTCCTATTCCTTTTCCTTCACTATATTCCTTATACTTCCTTTTCCTTTTCCTTCACTATATTCCTTATACTTGAACCCCAAAGTTGAACACTCCACCTGACCGAGCCAGTTAACAGGGTCTCAAGGGAGGGAGGTAGTATTAAAGGAGGAAAAAAAAATTAGACAACATTATAGTATGACCCCAGCAAGAGCTAAAGGTGGGTTTAATTTCTTCCAGTCTGCTTTTAAATCATTCTAGTTACATGCAAAGAATATGGTCAGTCCTAAAGCATAAGCAAAGTAGTCAAGGAATAACTAAGACATAAGCAAAGGCCCTGGGGTCACTGTTTCTTGGGACTTATCAAGGTAATCAAAATTCAAGGAATACATTCCCTGCCGTATTTTCTTGAGCTTACTTCCTTGTCCTAGACCAATGTCAAATATTCTCATTAAATTCCGAGAAGCAGCCCCAAGAGCTCTCCATACTTGCTCTTTGTTTAAATGTCTCAGTGTCTTTAAGAGAGAGTATCTGATAAATTAAAGCATTATATAGAATTTTCAATGAAAGCTAAAAAACTATAGAACTTTCTAGTTCTATAGTTTAGTACCAGTAAAGATAGATGTATCCACATACTTGTGTCATTTACTATAAATATTTAGTTTTATATATCAATGTTACAAAATTATCATATAAGCAGTACCTCAGCTATTTGTATATACATACAACTAATCTGGATAAGAATATTTACTAACATTGGTCAAATTTTTACTTTTACTTTGATATTTTTCTTTCAGAAGTTTTAAAGACCAATATTTTACATATATTTCTTTGGTCTACTTTAAGATGAATATGTTAGGTGTGGGATATGTCTGAGACTTATATTTATGCATTATAATATCTTACTATTCTTTTTTTTTCTGGTTTTTCAAGACAGGGTTTCTCTGTATAGCCCTGGCTGTCCTGGAACTCACTTTGTAGACCAGGCTGGCCTCGAACTCAGGAATCCACCTGCCTCTGCCTCAATGATTACAACATTTATCTCTTGTAGGAAGCCGCCAACCCAGGCAGACTCCAGAGAGGCCGCGTGCCCACCCCGGCCAACTCGGGAGAGGCCGTGCTACCCCCTGGTGCCTCAGGAAAGGCCGCCACCCGCCGGCTCCCGGGAAAGCGTCGTCTGGCTCTGGGAAAGCCAGTCGGGAAGGCCTCCAGCTCCAGGAGCCTCTGGCTCCGCCTCATTACAAGATGTTGCGAGACCCGCAGGTTGCCAGGAAGGAGAGCCTAGTGCGCATGCGCGGCTCTCTTCAGGCCTTCCTCAAGCAATAGCCCCTCCAGAACAGCCAATATGCTAATGAGGTATGGCTTGTGGCTCCAATGAACGGGCAATATGCTAATGGGTGTGGCTTGTGGCACCAATGAACGGGCCACATGCAAATGAGGTATAGCTTGGTGCACCAATCTGCATCCACTACGACACGCCCCCCCCCATCCCTGGGAGAGTATAAAAGCAGCAGCTCTGCTGCTGTCCTGGGTCCTGGGAATCAACTATCAAGGTGCTCCAGAATAAAGCTGACTGAGAAGATCCCGGTGGTGGCGTAACTTTCTTGCTGGTCGAGGGAGGCACACCGCAATCTCTTTCCTTTCTTCCCTCCATTCCCTCTAAATACCCATCTCAGCTTTTTAAATTCATGGTCTTATTTTTTTTTTTTTTAGTAATTGCTAATGAATGCATATGTATAAGTATAGACATACACATATGTATTACCTAACATAACCTAAACGTAACATTCCTTAAATACAACCTGCACATATACACATTTTCAAGATTAATCATGTGCACTAGACAAATAATTGAGGCGCTCTTATCTGAGGGGCACCATATGACCAACATCTCAAAAGAGGACTTTTATATTTCATATTGGGATTTTAGTTAGGTGGTCCTTGACTTTTGGAGAAATAACCATCAGCCAAGATTTTTAAAGTTAATTAAAACTATATATATATATATATATATATATATATATATATATATATATATATATATTTGAAAATATGTGTATTATAGGGTGTTTTGTTAAATAGTTAATAGTATGATTCCTCACATCTTTTTGAGACATCACTATTGTTATTTTTACCCTCCGCCAATCATTTTTATTTATCCTTCTCTAAAAAGCCTCTTTTTCCTTGTACATTTATGCATGCAGTAACAATTACTCAAAACATGGTGAAATTGTAGCAGATCAAAGAGAGATATATGTTTAAGTCTGGAGAAGTGAAAGCAAAGGAAGAAAAGTGACTATAACCTAAAAATTAAACTCAACAGTATGATATTATCATGAAAAAGTATGAGCTTCATATATATCACACTTTATACATTGTTAACCAAAAACAGGTCAAAGATTCCTTTTGTACCTGTCAGGTCCAAAGTAAATTCCAATACCTCAACCCCCCAAAATCAGTTCAAATATCCAGAAATGAGCTACACCTGGACTGTGGAGGATTTTTGTTACTTAGATAAAATTCAACATTCCTCAGAAATGTGTGGAATTTGCTACCATCTATGAAAAGGAGTCATTTTCCTTACCTCTGGCAGAAGGGTCATATGGTTACTTGTGTAATTCATCAGCATATCAAAGTTCATGATAGCCTACAGGCTCCTTCAGCATAACTGCACCACATTTCAAAGTCCATGCTAGCTAGCATCCTAGCCCTTCTCATCTTCTGCCAACATCAAAGTCCCTCCAGCTCACAGCTTCTCTCTCTCTAGCTACTCATTCCCTTTATAACCCTAATATTCTCAATATGTTCTCTGTCTCTTTGTCTCTTGTCTTTCTCTGTCTGCATCTTTCTCTATGTCTCTGTCTCTATGATTCTGTCTCTGTGTCTCTGTAGTTCGCTCTCTCTCTCTCTCTTTTTCTCTCTCTCTCTCTCTTTCCCCACCCCCTGCTACTACTGCTCCTCTCACTATACTTTTCTACTCCCTATCATGTAGGACCATGACAGGCAGCCTGGTTCCTGCTTGAGCTAAGGCTAGAAACCCGGATGACCATAAAGAGATGGAAGGCGTTTTGCCCTGCTCCTGGGGAACCAGGCTCCTGGCACTAGGCTGCAGCCCTCCATATATTTGTGACCTTCAGTCACATAAGGGCAGTGCCTCAAACCCCTTCATATGTAGAAGATGTGACCTGTGTTAGACTCAAGACAGATCTCCAATTTAATAAGGTGCCTAAAAGCCTGGAGGACTTAGCCAATAAACTCTCCTTCCCAGACACTTCTCCCTGTAAAAGGTATTTAATCCCAGGCCCGCCCTGAGAAGTGAGGTACTCATCTACTTTCCACCATGACAATAAATGCCTTAAAACAATAGACTGCCTCTTTTCATCAGGATTTGCTGTGGGGAGAAATGGAGAAGGCTTTCGCCTAAAGAGCCACCATCATCTAATCTCCCATAGAATGCCTCTCTGAACTCCCAGCCATGACCAAGCCAAGCTTTCCACCACCAACAAGCTAAGGACTCATTCCCTGGGGATACAACTGGAACCACACCTATATCCAGCTAGATTCGGCCTGTGGGAACCTCCACTCCATTCTCAGCTCTTCTGCAGTTCCCAGCGGAGCCTTGGTGCCATAGAGCCTGGGAACCAGACAACCCTGATCTCCTTGCAGGCCTGGGGATCCCCGAATCAGGTCTGGCTGTCCCCATGACCTCATACTGCATTTCCTCATCCCTGACCAGTGTTCCAGGGGCTGCTCTACTGCCCAACACTTGCCTGGTGACAGCACTAGGTAAGCGTGGTCAAACTCTTGCGTCCTGCCTCCCGAAGCAGTGCTAGTCCTGTGGCAGAGCATATGCAACACCCCACTAACGCTACATTATCCCCCTTCTATTCTCCCCTTTCTTACAGATAGCCCTGGCTATATCCAGTCTGCTGGACATGTTCAGTCTACTTCTTTCCCCCTCTCCTCTGGAATCATCTACATGCTTGTAGCTCATCCTTGCTTTATATCTAAAATAAAAACCTTCCTGTTAACTATACTATAGAGTGGTCATGTCATCAGTTTATACTTCTGGTGGTGAATACCCAGTAGGGGCAAAAATGAACCTTTTTTTCAAAGGTCTTGGACTTTTATAACAAAACAATGCTGTTGGTTGACTTCTCCAAAGATATGGATTATTTGTTTCTGGGGCTTCTGCTACCCAACATTTGGGACTCCAAGTTTTAAGTCTGTTCTCTAGCCACTTCTTTTCTCCACCTTCTCTGCTCAGGAAAGTGTCACCTAGGAGTTGTCTATTCTGTCTCCATCTACTCTTGAAGACTACTACCGACACAAAAGTCACTCTGGTGTGTCAGTCAGTTTGTCTTACACTGCTGGACATCTATCTCATGGAAAGCAAAGCTTCTCACTTGTGATTTGGAACAATTTTCCCTGTGAAGTCTCTTTGTCCACTTTGGAACACCCTGGATTAAATTTCTTTTCACTGGGTCACTAGCCTTTCTCTTTTTATTTCTTGTTTCCCTACAACATTCTCTCAACTCTATAGCTCTCTCTGTCTTTCTTGCCCATGCCTTACTCTATTCTTGGCTGCCTTCCTACTATCTCTGCCTCCCTAATGAAACTTATTTATTCTCTAACCACCTCCCCTTGGGATCTGCTTATTCAGTCTCTGTCCTTCTCATTGTCTTAAACCTGCTGTGTAAGTCCTGCAGGTACATAAAGTAGCTTTGCCACAACTTCCTAGGTCTCTTCAACTAGATCATCCCTTTGATGGAGTCTGTGTCCATTTTACCAAATCAATCAAAGGATGTTTTCATTTCTGCTTTCTTTGCATATTATCTGGCTTCTATCTTTGACCATGGGCCCTTTTCATTTCAAATATTCCTGGTCACCTGACTCTATGGCAGGGAGGAGAACACTATGTGCTTTAAAACATCTAAAAAAAGATTAAAATAGTTAAAAATTTCCAAATGGAATTGTCAGTGGTTATCTCATGCTCCTTTTCCTCTCTAACTCTCTACATACACCCCTCTCTTATGTCACTAAAACTTTGGTAAAATATAAACTTTACCTCAGGATTAGTAAGACTATTACTTGGAATACTTACCTCAGGATTTGTAAGTTTATCGATTTTGGTTAAAATCTGCAATATCTATAACAAAGTTAGGTTAAAACTTGTAACAAAGTAGTTAATAGTTAAAAAATAATCTAAAGATAGGCAATAATCATTTGTTATATGACATGTTTGGATATAACTTGGATTCAAGGCTCGTTTAAAAAAATAGATCTAAAAAAAAAATAGGGGGGGTGGGGGGGACTGGTGAGATGGCTCAGCAGGTAAGAGCACCCGACTGCTCTTCTGAAGGTGATAAGTTCAAATCCCAGCAACCACATGGTGGCTCACAACCATCCGTAACGAGATCTGGCTCCCTCTTCTGGAGTGTCTGAGGACAGCTACAGTGTACTTACATATAAAAAAAAATTAAATAAATAAAGAAAGAAAGAAATAAAGAAAAAATAGATCTGACACAGCACATTGTATATGAAACTTGGATTAAATTCTTATTTACGGAAAACATAAGTTACTAACAACAGATGTTTGATTAAGGTTTGTAAACCCTCAACTTTGTAAAAGTCTACATAGGGTAATCAAGTCTGACTTAGAAAAGTATGTATTTGCTTACAATGTTAGGTACCAGGCTTCTAGATGATTTTAAATAAGGAACAATGTACATTTGATGGATAAAGTATGTTTGATAAGTAATGTCTGTAAATTCTTAATCTATTCAGGCCCAGTTAAACTGAAGACATATGTCTAGCCTGTCTGACTTTGCTAACTTTGTTAAGCACTAGCTATTTGGAAAAACTGAGACCTACAATAAACTGTGTTGTTCTGTAAAATTACATTATAAAAGGATCAGAAAAATAAAGTTCCCAGTTTCTCTGTGAATTGAATGTACAGATTAAAATTTCATCTTGATGCTCAAGGATCTTTAACTAAATGTTAAATTTAATATTTTAAAGATCATCAATTTGTAAAGCTCTTATTTTTGTCTTTCTTTTTTATTAGCTATTTTCTTTATTTACATTTCAAAAGTTATCCCTTTTTCTTATTTTAAAGCTACTAATTCATAAACTGTTAAAGAAAATCAAGACATGTAAGTTATTATTAGTCACCTTATAAATGATAAAGTCATTCTAAGTACAGGTATAATTTTCTTAGAAGAATAACTTTCTGTATATATTGTCACTGTTAAGGCAAAAGCAATGACCAAAAACAATCAAAGTTTGTTTACACACACATACAACCAAAAACAGCTATTACAAGTCCATCCCATGTCAATTTGACACAAAAATATATCTCCTTATGTCATGATTTGTTTTAAAATCAAAACTACAACTAGGTCATAATAATACCTAAACACATTATAACTACCCCACATACAATTGCAAACATATTACATGTTTCACCAGGACATAATTATACCTAACTTGACATAACTATCCTTCATACAACTACAAACAATTTACAAATTTAGAATAGGTGGAAATGTCCCTTGAGGGAGATTCTTTTATTATCTCAAACATAAATATAATAATCATTGATATTCTCTTAATTAATGGTACAAAAGATGATAAATTGAAACAAAACACACATTTCGGTACAAATGCTTTTTTATGTGTGTTCCATTTTTATTTTCTTATATTTTATTGGTTATTTTATTTATCTATATTTCAATTGTTATCCCTCTTCCCAGTCTCCCCTCCATAAACCCTCATTCCAGCCCCCTTCCCCTTTACCTCTATGAGGGTGCTCCCCCCCTTCACATGTTACCCTTCTAGCATTCTCCCATGCTGGAGCATCAAGCCTACATAGAACCTATGGCATCCCCTCCCATTGATGACAGATAAGGCAGTCCTCTGCTACATATGTATCTGAAGCCATGGATCCCTCCATGTATACTCTTTGGTTAGTGGTTTAATCTCTGGGAGCCCTGGAGGATCCTGTTAGTTGATATTGTTGTTCTTTAGCTCTTTTATTCCTTCTACAAACCCTTCCATTGGGGTCCCTGGACTCAGTCTGATAATTGGCTATGAGTCTCTGCATCTGTATTACTCAGGTACTGGCCGTGCCTCTCAGTAGACAGCTATACCAGGCTCCTGTAAGAAAGTGCTTCGTGGCATCAGAAATAGTATTGGGGTTTGGTGTCTGTAGATGGATTGGATACCTAGGTGGGGCAGTCTCTGTATTGCTTTTCCTTCAGGCATTGCTCCAATTTTGTCCCTACATTTCCTTTAGACAGGAACAATTCTGGGTTAAAATTTTTGAGATGGATATGTAGCTCTATCCCTCAACTGGGGGCCACGCCTGTCTACTGGAGGTGAACTCTACAGCTTCTTTCTCCCCTTTGTTGGGCATTTCAGCTAAAGTCATTCCTGTTGGATCCTGGGAACCTCTTGACTTCTTAGTGCCTGGGTCTTTCTAATGGCCACCCCCATTTCTCATCCCCCACTGCTACATATTTCTATTTATTTTCCTGACTGTACTTTAAGAAACTACAATAGAAGCATTAACATCAACTCTAGTTCTGGGTTCTGCAATTGTTCACATCCCTTTAGCTGATATTCATAAATACCTTCTTCTACTACCCATTCTGTATTTCCTCCAACATTGGCAAGAACCTCAGTACATCTTTACTCTTTCCCAGAGGAGAGACTCATTCCTTCATTGTGATGAATCCATGCCCTTTTTCATTGTGCCTGAATTAGGCTGTTGTAGTTATCCTTTGACTTTAATCACAAGAATTGGTAGCACTAAGAGCTGTCTTAAAAATCTTCTTTCCTACAGATGTAATATTTCTTACTTCTGTTGAGAAGAAGCAATCCATTTTTTTCATAGTAATCTGGATCAATCACTCCTCCTAACACTGTTATTCCTTTCTTCCCTTATTGATTTACAAGTATTAGAAGCCCAAAGTGGCCATAGGGAAGTCTAAGTGTCTGGTTCAAATGAATGTTTGTTGTTGCTCAAGATAGGAGAACTTACTTACTGGAACAAAATCTTTAAGGCCAGAAGAGCTTGAAATCATAGGAACAGGAAGAAAAATATTTCCTAGTGGGTCACTACGGGTGGAAACACCCAGCTAATGATGGGTAGCTCAGGTCATATGGTAACTTGGTGGCCCATTGCCAAACATTAGTTTCTACTAAGACTCAATACCATTCCAAGAGTTGTCTTTCAAATGGAGAATAGTAGTGTGCAGATGGATGGTAGAGTCTTACTCCAAAGGTCACTTCTGTGGTTCACATTTACAGTCCTGCCAAAGGCTCCAAGCAGCATCTCTATCTGCCACTGACACCTCAAGTAACATCAAGTCTGCTGGATCACATGGTCCAAATGGTAGAGAAGCTTGGAACTATTGGAGATTCATCACCTGTCCCAGGCTGTACATAAAGCTACCAGCTTTCTGGGTCATATGATATATAGGTTAAAGTTCACCCAAGTGAGGAACTTATTTGTCACAGACTCTAAACAGTCCCACTAAACATTGTGCATCTTTCTGGTGGTGGAAAGGGTCAGATACAATTACTTATCCTTCACCTTAGAAGGAATTCTCTTCATTCTCCATACCACTCAAGTCTTGAGAACTTTGCTGAAGTTAAAGACCCTTGAATTTTTGTTAGATTTATTTTCTATTCTCTGAAGAGCATACGTGCTACTATGAAATCCAAAGTGGTTGCTACCTCCTGCTCACTTGGTCTAATCAGTATAATGTTGTTAATATAGTACACCAATGTGATATTTTGAGGAAAAGACAGATAATCACAATAACTTCTGCCTAACTTATGGTATAGAGAATGAGAGTTATTATATTTTGGGGGTACAACTGTAAAGATATGCTGCTGGCCTTATCAACAGAAAGAAAGTTACTTCTGGTGATCCTTATGGACAGGTATTGAGAAAAAGGGATTTGCTGGATCAATATCTGCATACCATGTACCAGGTACGTATTTGTTATGTGCCATAGCATCATATCATGCATAAAGTATGCATTAATTTTCTCAAGTAAGGATGTGTTTTAGGGTTTCTATTGCTGTGAAGACATGTCATAACCAAGAAGATTCTTATGAAGTAAAACACTTAATTGGGTCTAGATTACAGTTTAGAGGCTTAGATCATTGTCATCATGTCAGGAAAGATAGAAACCTGCAACAGACATTGTGCTGGGGAGGAAGCTGAGCATTCTACACCCAGATCAGCAACCAGCAGGCAAAGAGAGACACTGGGCTGGGTTGGGCAAGATATTAAAGGACAAAACAAAATTTACACAATATCTTTCCACAAATACAGCCCTACAAAGGATAATAGACAGAAAACTCCAACACAAGGAAGAAAATTTCAACTTAGAAAAGGCAAGGAAGTAATCTTCTTTCAACAAACCCAAAAGAAGATAGTCATACAAACATAATTCTACCTGTAACAACAAAAATAACAGGAAACAACAATCACTTGTCTTTAATATCTCTTAACCTCAGTGTGTTTAATACCCAATGAAAAGATATAGACTAACAGATTGGGTATGTAAACAGGACTCAGCATTTTTCTACATACAGTAAACACATCTTAATGAGAAAGACACACTACCTCAGAGTAAAAGGCTGGAAAAAATTTTCCAAGCAACTAGTCCCAAGAAACAAGCTGGAGTAGCTATACTAATATTGAGTAAAATAGACATTCAACCTAAAGTTATCAAAAAAAGGTAAGAAAGGACACTTCATACTTGTCAAAGGAAAAAAAACTATCATGATGAAGTCTCAATTCTGAACATTTATCCTCCAAATACAAGGGCAACAACATTCATAAAAGAAACTTTACTAAAGCTTAAAGAACACATTACACCTCAGGCAATATTAGTGGGAGACTTCAACACCCCACGCTCATCAATGAACAGACCTTGGAAACAAGAACTAAACAGAGACACAGTGAAACTAACAGAAGTTATGAACCAAATAAATTTAACATATATCTATAGAACATTTCATCCTAAAAAAAAGAATATACCTTCTTCTCAGCACTTCAAGGGTACCTTCTCCAAAATTGACCATATAATAGGTCACAAATTAGACCTCAACCCATACAAAATGATTGAAATAACCCCATGCATTTTATATAATCACCATGGACTAAAGCTGATCTTTAGTAACAACAGAAAGTTCACATACAACTGAAAGCTGAACAACTCTTTACTCAATGATAACTTAGGCAGGCAAGAAATTAAGAGAGAAATTAAAAACATTTTAGAATTTAATGAAAATGATGGCACAACAAACTCAAAATTATGGAACACAAAGAAAGCAGTGCAGAGAAAAACTCATAACTCTGAGTGCCTCCAAAATGAAACTGGAGAGAGCATATCCTAGCAGCTTAACAGCATATTTGGAAGCTCTAGAGCAAAAAAAAAAAAAAAAAAAAAAAAAAAAAAAAAAAAAAAAAAAAAAAAAAAAAAAAAAAAAAAAAAAAAAAAAAAAAAAAAAAAAAAAAAAAAAAAAAAAAAAAAAAAAAAAAAAAAAAAAAAAAAAAAAAAAAAAAAAAGGAAATATATCCAATAGGAGTAGACTTCAGGAAATAATCAAACTCAGGACTGAAATCAACCAAGTAGAACAAAGAACTATACAAAGAATCAACCAAACCTGGATCAACAAGATAGATAAATCCTTAGTCAGACTGACCAGAGGGGACAGAGGCAGTATCCAACAAAATCAAGAATGAAAAGGGAGACATAACAAGAGAAAATGAGGAAATCCAGAAAGTCATCAGATGCTATTACAAAAGCCTATTCTCAACAAAACTGGGAAATCTGAATGAAACAGATAATTTTCTAGACAAATACCAGGTACCAAAGTTAAATCAGGATCAGATAAAATATCTAAACAGTCCCATAACTCCTAAAGAAATGGAAACAGTAATTAAAATCTCCAAACTTCTAAAAGCCCAGGACTAGATGGGTTTAGTACAGAATTCCTATCAGACCTTCAAAGAAGACCTAATACCAATACTCTTCAAACTATTGCACAATAAAATACTTCCCCTTTGCTCTATCAAAGAATGGTCATTTATCAGCTTACATAGGACCTGTAATTGTTACAGTTCAGATGGAAAGGTACCCTTGCAGTTGGAAGCCAAGGAATAACACAAAGTCACACTACACGCTATACTTCACACACAAGAGATTTATGGGGAAGGGAAAACCCAAGAGGGTAACTGCCTCTGCTCCAGTGGGAGCAGAGGACTGAGTAGAAGACTTAGTTTATATAGCATTTCTTGGGGGGCAGTGGGCAGTAAGTTTTTCAGGGTGGATTTTTTTGAATTTACTAAACAATATTTAAGATTTTATGAATGTACTGTCAATTAGCATTGTAATGTACTTTTCTACCACCTGGGACACTGAGGCTCTGGGGAGCCTTTGGGGGAAACCATAGCTGAGATTCCTACTAGTGAGGAATATGGAGATTGAAGTGGCCACCTCATGTAGACAGGTGGGACTTCCAGTGAAGGGACAGGAACACTAACCAACCCAAAAAACCTTTAACCCAAAATTTGCCCTGTGTATGAGATGTGCAGGGATAAAGATGGAGCATAGATTGAGAGAACATCCAAGCAATGACTGCCCCAACCTGAGACCCATCTCATTGGAGAGCTAACCCTTGACATAATTAATGAGACTCTGCTGTGCTTGAAGACAGGAACCTAGCATAACTGTCTCCTGTAAGGTTTCATCAAGCAGCTAATTAAAAACAGGTGCAGAGACCCACAAGCAAACATCAAGTGAAGCTTGTGGAGTCTTGTGGAAGAGTCGGAATTAGACGAGGGATCAAGGACACAACAAGAAAACCAGCAGAATCAACTATTCTTTGCACATGGGGGCTCATAGAAACTGAGTGACCTACTAAAGAGCATTAGATACCCTCTACACATTTGTAGCAAATGTGCAGCTTGGTTTTCATGTAGGTCCCCTAACGTTTGGAACAGGGTCTGTCCCTGATGCTGTTGCCTGTCATTGGATCCCCTTCCTCTAATTGGACTGTCTGGTTGGGCTTTAGTGGGAAAGGATGTTCTTAGTCTTGCTGGAACCAGATATCCCAGGGCAGAGTGATACATAAGGCAGGCATCTCCTTCTCTGAGGAGAAGTGGTAGGGCTAGTAAGGGGAGATATTTGTAAAGGTGGAACTAAATGGTAAGAAAGGAGGTGGGCTGCAATCTGCATATAAATTTAGTAAGTAAATAAGTAAATAAATAAATAATTGAAAGAAAAAATAGACAGTGTTTTTTTGAAGGCATCCATCAAGCATGGCTCTTATACTCTTGCTGTCCCTGTTTCACAATGATCACTGAGCCTTAGGAAGGTGAGTTTGCTCACCTTTAATGTTAAGCATTTTGCAGTCTCTTATTTCCAGCATCTTGGCAAGTTGTAGGTCACAGCGTTAATCTCAGATTACTACAAACAGTATGTTTTTATGATGATGGTTAAGAAATGCTTATCTATGAGTATAATAGCCATTAGAATCAATTTAATACTATGTACTTTATCAGCATAATAATAGGTTTTCGACTACAGTTTATACCCTATCTACCTATAAGTTCTATGGTGCCAGATATGGGTTTTATCATGTAAAGTGGGGCTTAAAACAAAGTAAAAAAAAAATGTTGGTTACTTCTGTAATTTCTATATCAGTTTTGCACCAGTGGGCATGTATTGTCACAAGAGTCATTATTGTTGCTTGTGGGGTTTAAAGAAGAGTGATGATTTCTTTTCTCTTCTGGTAGCATGCATAACACCTTCTAGAGTTAGGAAAGCAAACCAGTAGGGATGAAAGTTTCTGAGCAGGACTCCATTAATGCAGGTATTAAGACTAAAATATTAATCAATAGGATCTCATAAAATTAAAAATAAAGTTTCTATATAACAAAATATAATAGCACTCAAGTGAAGAGATAGACTACAGAATGAAGAAAAGCCTCACTAGGTATGTGTATATATATATATATATATATATATATATATATATATATATATATATATATGAATGAATGAATTACAGGGTTTATTATCTAGAATATATAAGAAACACAAAATGCTAAACATCAAGAAAGTTAATAACTATATTAAATTGGGGCATGAAACTAAACATAGCACTCTTATAAGATTAAATATAAATAGTTAAAACTTTAGATATTAAGTATCATTAACCATCAGAAAAATCCAAATTAAAACTACTTTGAGATTTCATTTTTACCTAAATCATGACTAATGTGGATAATGGGAACATTTATTCAATTCAATGTTGTTGGAAGTAGAATCTTGTATAGCCACTGTGCAAACCAACATGGAAGTTACACAAATAGGTATGCATAGATATGTCATATCATTCAACTTTACCATTGTTGGCTATATACCAAAAGGATAACAAATTCTATGAGTAGACATCTGCTCATTCATGCTCATTGCTGCTCTGTGAGCATAGACATTGAACACAGGCAGCCTTGGTTTACATGACTAATAAATATATAATGAAATTTGATATATTTACACAATAAATTTATTCATCTATCAACAAAAGTAACTTGTGAATTTTTAAATAAATGGGTGGATCTGGAGACAGCCATCCTGGGTGAAATAATTAAGACCCAGAAAGTCAAACACTGCATGTTTCTCTCATTTGTGAATTTTTAAACATTCAACATTTTAGTCCATCCAATGAATTGCTTCATTTTCTTTTAATTACATTATGATTTTTTTAAATCTCAAGTTATAATTATAATGGTGTAGATAAGCTTTGGCTTCTCTGGCTTTAAACACTGAATGAAATTGGGGACTATCATGACCAGAAATGTAAAGTTTGTTTATTCACTTATTAACTAAAATATGCTATCTTAGGCCTTTGATAGTTGATGATTCATGAGGAAACTGATACTAACAATTGAAAAGATGAAAACTGTACTTTAAAATATAATCTGTTTACTAGATCTCATTTTCATATACCTCATGTTTCCAAATAAGCATGTGGGAAAGCCAAGCATTGGTTGTGTGTATTAGTTGCCACTGCATAGTCTTGCAATAAATTGAATAAAACATGAGTTAGAGAATTTACAGTCAAAATATTTCAGGACAAAACTAAATTCAAGCAATATCTATCTACCAATCCAGCCCTACAGAGGATTCTAGAAGGAAAACTCCAACACAAGGAGGGTACTTACACCAAAGAAAAAAACAAGATATTAATCATCTCACAGCAAAGCCAAAAGGAGAGAGTCAAAGGCAGATAATGCCACTATAACAACAAACATAACAGGAACTAACAATCATCTGTCTTTAGTATCTCTATCAACAGACTCCCCTATAAAAAGTCATAAACTAACAGACTGTATATGCAAACAGGTTCCAGCATTTTGCTGCCCACAAGAAACACACCTCAATAACAAAAACAGCAACTACCTCAGAGTAAAAGGCTGGAAAGATCTTACAAGCAAAGGGTCCCAAGAAACAAGCTGGAATTGCCATCCTAATATCCAATAAAATAGACTTTCAACCAAAAGTTAGTAAGAGAGATAAAAAAGGACACTTCATATTCATCACAGGAAAATTCTACCAAGAAGAACTGTCAATTCTGAAAATCTATGCTCCAAATGCAAGGGAACCTACATTAGTAAAAGAAACTTTACTAAATCTCAAAACCCACACAATAATAGTGAGACTTTTACACCCCACTATCGTCAATGGGCAAGTCATGGAAACAGAAACTAAACAGAGACACAGTGAAACTAAAAGAGGTTATGAATCAAATGGATTTAACATATCTACAGAATATTTCACCCTAAAACAAAAGAATATATCTTCTTAGCCCCCCATGATGCATTCTTCAAACTGACCATATAATCAGTCACAAAACAACCCTCAACCAATACAAGAAGATTGTAACATTCCCATCCAGTCTATCAGATCACTACAGACTAAGGCTGGTCTTCAATAACAAGCAACTGATAACTTCCAAAGCAGAAAATAAAAGAAACAAAATGGGCTCAGGAATTACCTATTCTGTCCAAAGAACAAAAGGTAAGATTAAGAATACTTTGTGAGACCAAAACCATCTAAAACCTATAAATTGCCTCTGAGCATAGAACATATTAGAGATATAAAATCAGTAATTTTGCTCAGGCTCAGTGAGTTTAAACAATGACTCATTATAAACAGTGTCTTAAAGAACCTAAAATCTAGAAGAGAAAAGCAGGAGAGAAAAAATGAGTATGAAAAAACAGAAATCTGGTAGTTTAGAGAACTGTTCTTAAAACATTCCCAATCCATTTATTAGCCCAAAGATCTAATTAGAATCAGATAATTATTATACAGAAAAATTTGAGAGAATGGTGCTTCCAAAGGAGCCAGTGGCCTGTTTGTTAGACATTAAGTTATTGTCCATATCCAGCCATGTGTCAGCAGGAAATGGGTTAAGAGGATAGCACTGACTGTTTCCCTGCACTCATTTAAGATGTGGCAAAAAGGCTATTGAAAAGAAGTATTTTTCCAGAGGTTAGAGCAACAAAGGAGTTCTTTCCAAGGCGTAGGGTCAGAGTATAACTAAGGAGCATTCCATAGCTGTGGGGTAGAAAACTGAATAATTCCTTCCCAGTTGGGGTTTTAGAAGGCTGTGACTCATACACAGTGAGCAGGACATTCCTTTTTCTTTCCCTTTTAGAATGAGACTGTTCACTATTTTTTTTCTCATCATTGCATATGGTCTATGTGCAGCTGGTTATAGAGATAGTGCATTTCAGCTCAATATCAATCCATGTTTTCCAGATGAGGCTAAGCCACACTCAATCATGAAGATTGAGAGAGCATCAGAGGTCTTGGCTTTTAAGCCTCATCTTTTGTCTCTTTGAACTGGTGCTATGTTCTTCTATGGTAAAGGAATAACTGTTGATCCAAAAGGCAAACTCTCTTAGATACAATTAATGTTTTCACCCATGACTCAACGTCCCCATTTGGAGATGTCCTGTTTATGTTTAAACCTAGTACAGGATTTTCTTTGGTCAGAAAAAATGTGAGGAGAAATGAAATATCACCTGAATACAGAAGCGATTTTGCATCTATTATTACCTTATTACCATTGAGGCTGAACTCTCCAGTTAGGGGGTCCAGGGCTGTTCCAGTGATCAGTCTCAAGATTAGAGATAGATATTATATTAATGAGTGAGATATAGGAAGTTTATTTAGTGGAGCATAGAAAAACAGGACAATTTCCCATAATTATTATGTGAGACAAATGACATTTGCCATTTTCTCAGACAAACATCCAATAAGTTTAAAATTAAATAAAATAGTCCAGATGATATATAAAAGAATCAGAGGCAGAAATAACTTAGCTTCCATGTCCATTCAAGTCACAAGTTTTCAAATATTTACTCAAGGAGACACAGAGATGTGGAGTTAAGAAATCTAGCTATACTTGGTTTTCCAATTCTCCAATTTTATATGAATGAATTGAAATATTCTTAATCACTACTCTCCTGCCACAGTCAACTAAGCACATTGTTTATCCGACATGGAACACAGTAGGTGTGTGTGTGGGGAGGGTCAGGTTATATAATATGGTGGCACCATTTGGAGTTAGTAAAAATTGCAACATTTGTTCTGAAAATCTTGGAGGAAACCATGCTGGATATGAAAAATTATGATGAACGTTTGATTCCTAGAACTAGGTTTTCATCATAATTTTTGTACTAGCTTTTCTCTTAAACCCTATTTTATTTTCCCCTTTACATATTCTCTCTCTCTCTCTCTCTCTCTCTCTCTCTCTCTCTCTCTCTCTCTCTCTCTCTCTCTTTGTTTTTGTTTTTCGAGACAGGGTTTCTCTGTAGCCCTGGCTGTCCTGGAGCTCACTTTGTATACCAGGCTGGCCTCGAACTCAGAAATCCGCCTGCCTCTGCCTCCCAAGTGCTGGGATTAAAGGCGTGCGCCACCACACCCGGCTTACATATTCTCTTGGTATGCCTTTGAGGTGGTAATTTTCTGCTGAAATGCAGCAACATGACATGACATCAGGAAAAAAATACACAATTATATGTTCTCTTTAGAGTACTTTCCTTTTAAAAAAAAGCCATATTTTAAGGTTCTGATACACGAGTGTCACAATAATCAACAGTTCAGAAGTTGTAAATTAACATTTGCTATTTCTAGATGGTAGGAAATTGCTATGCTTAAATGATGATATAGAACCCTAAATCACATAAGCACTGCCTGTGCCACTTACTACAGTGAGGATGTGCACTCAAAGTTAAAGGCAGCATTTCCAGCTTACTACAAATGATAGCAGCTGCTTGACAGACTACCTCCCTATTTTTCAGTTCTCAAGAATACCATTTTCCAGTCAATGATTTTCTTATTGAATTCTTTTTTAATGCAAAGGTCTTTATTTTTTTTAATTGGATATTTTCTTTCCTTGCATTTAAAATATTATCTCCTTTCCTCTTTTACCCTCTGAAAATCCACTAACCCATCCCCCATCCCACTGCTCACCAACCCACACACTCCCATTTCCCTATCCTGACATCCCCCTGCACTGGGGCACAGGGCCTTCACAGGACTAAGGGACCCTCCTCTCATTGATTGATGTACAACAAGGCCATCCTCTGCTACATATGCAGCTGGATCCACGGGTACCTCCATGTGTACTCTTTGGTTGGTGGTATAACCCCTGTGAGTTCTGTGGGTACTGGTTGGTTCATATTGTTGTTCCACCTATGGGGCTATAAACCCCTTCAGCTGCTTGGGTTCTTTCTCTAGCTTCTCCATTGGGGGCCCTGTGCTCAGTCAAATGGTTGGCTGAGAGCATCCACTTCTGTATTACTCAGGCACTGGCAGAACCTCTCAGGAAACAGCTTTATTAGGCTCCTGTCAGCAAACTCTTGGCATCCACAATAGTGTCTGCATTTAATACCTGTATATGGAATGGATCCCCAGGTGGGGCAGTCTCTGGATGGATTTTTTTCAGTCTCTGCTCCACACTTTGTCTCTGTGTCTCCTCCCCTGGTTATTTTGTTCCCTCTTCTAAGAAGGACCGAAGTGCCCACACTTTAGTCTCCCTTCTTCTTGAGCTTCATGTAGTCTGTGAATTGAATCTTGGGTATTCCAAGTTTCTGGGATAATATCCACTTATCAGTGAGTGCATACCATGTGTGTTCTTTTGTGATTGGGTTGCCTTACTCTGGATGATATTTTCTTGTTCCATAAATTTGCCTAAGAGTTTCATGAAGTCATTGTTTTTCATCGCTGAGTAGTCCTCCATTGTATACATGTACCACATGGTCTGTATCAATTCCTCTGGTGAGGGATATCTGGGTTCTTTCTATATTCTAGCTGTTATAAATAAGGCTGCTATGGACATAGTGGAGAATGTGTCCTTATTATGTGTTGGGACATATTCTGGGTATATTCCTAGGAGTGGTATAGCTGGGTCTTCAGGTAATACTATGTCATATTTTCTGAGGAACTGCCAAACTGATTTCCAGAATGGTTGTACCAGCTAGCAACCCCACCAGCAACAGAGGAGTGTTCCCCTTTCTCCACATCCTTCCCAGCATCTGCTGTCATCTGAGTTTTTGATCTTACCCATTCTGATTGTTGTGAGGTAGAGTCTCAGGGTGGTTTTGATTTGCATTTCCCTGATGACTAAGGATGTTGAACATTCCTTTAGGTGCTTATCAGCCATTTGGTATTCTTCCGTTGAGAATTCTTTGTTTAGCTCTGTACTCCATCATTTTTAAATAGGGTTATTTAGTTCTCTGGAGTCTAACTTCTTAAGTTCTTTGTATATACTGAATAATAGCTGTCTATTGGATGTAGGACTGATAAAGTCTTTTCCCAATCTGTGGGTTTGTTTTTGTCCTATTGACAATGCCCTTTTTCTTACAGAAGCTTTTCAATTTTATGAGGTCCCATTTGCAAATTCTTTTTTTGTTTGTTTGTTTGTTTTTGTTTGTTTGTTTTTGTTTGTTTGTTTTTCAAGACACAGTTTCTCTGTGTAGCCCTGGCTGTCCTGGAAATCACTCTGTAGACCAGGCTGCCCTCAAACTCAGAAATGCACCTCTCTCTGCCTCCCGAGTGCTGGGATTAAAGGCGTGTGCCACCATGCCTGGCTGCAAATTCTTGATCTTAGAGTATAAGTTATTGGTGTTTTGTTCAGAAAAATTTCCCTGGTGCCCAAGTGCTTGGGGGGGAGGGGGGCTCTTCCCACTTTCTTTTCTATTAGTTTCAGGGTATTTTTTTTTCCTGAGACAGGGTTTCTTTGTGTAGCCCTGGCCGTCCTGGAACTCACTCTGCAGACTAGGCTAGCCTCTTTATGTGAAGGTCCTTGATCCATTTAGACTTGAGCTTTGTACAAGAAGATAAGAATGAACTGATTTGCATTCTTCTGCACTCTAACCACCAGTTGAACCAGCACTATTTGTTGAAAATGCTGTCTTTTTTTCTACTGGATTGTTTTAGCTCCTTTGTCAAAGATCAAGTGACCATAAGTATATGGGTTCATTTCTCGGTCTTCAATTCTATTCCATTGCTCTACCTGTCTGTCACTATACCAGTACCACACAATTTTTATCACAATTGCTCTGTAGTACAGCTTGAGGTCAGGGATGATGATTCCGCCAGTTCTTTTATTGTTGAGAATAGTTTTTGCTATCCTAGGTTTTTTGTTATTCCAGATGAATTTGCAAATTGCTCTTTCTAGATCTATGAAGAATTGAGTTAAAATTTTGATGGGGATTGCACTGAATCTTTACTTTGCTTTCAGCAACAAGGCAATTTTTACTATATTAATCGCGCCAATCCATAAACATGGGATATCGATATCTTTCCATCTTCTAAGTTCTTCTTCAATTTCTTTCTTCAGAGACTTGAAGTTCTTGTCATACAGATCTTTCACTTGCTTAGTTAGAGTCACTCCAAGGTATTTTATATTATTTGTGACGATTGTGAAGGGTGTTATTTCCCTAATTTTTTTCTCAGCCTGTTTATCCTTTGAGTAGAGGAAGGCCACTCATTTGTTTGAGTTAATTTTATATCCAGCCATTTTGCTGATCTTGTTTATCAGGTTTAGGAGTTCTCTGGTGGAATATTTGGGGTCACTTAAGTATACTATCATATCATCTGCAAATTGTCATATTTTGACTTCTTCCATTCCAATTTGTATCCCTTTGACCTCCTTTTGTTGTCTAATTGCTCTGGTTAGGATTTCGAGTACTATATTAGATAGGGAGAAAGTGAGCATTCTTGTCTAATCCCTGATTTTAGTGGGATTGCTTTGAGTTTCTTTCCATTTAGTTTGATGTTGGCTACTGGTTTGATCTTACTATGTGTAGGTATGGGCCTTGAATTCCGAGTCTTTCCAAGACTTTCATCATAAAGGGGTGTTGGTTTTTGTCAAATGCTTTTAGAGCATCTACTGAAATAGTCATGTGGCGCAGGCCCATTCTCCCACGTCTCTGTGGGCAGAGACGATGGAATGAACAACATGGGGAAGCGGCAGGGCGAGTTCAGTGCAGCTTGCCTTTTCTCTGCGCCAACTTTATTCTGCTTCTCTCTTTCTCAGGTTTCACACAGTTGCCATTCACTCACTCACTCTGCTCTCTCCTACGATGGCTGGCTAATGTTGGTGCTGCTCTCTTCATTTGCTGCTCTCTGGCCTAACCTGGTCTCTGATCTCTGGCCTGGCTGGTCTGCCTCATTTGAGGCTGCCCTCAATTTATACTCCCATTCTCAGGCCACCTCACACCACCCAATCATAGACGCACACATCCAAGGCAGCATGTAGATTGGCTGATAGAATGGGATGTTGCATTAATCTCTCCAATGAGTTACACATGCTGCTTTTACTACGCATGACTGAGACTGGGATAAACAAGCGAGGTCACAGGGCTTGGCATAGCGCCAGGCGCCATCTTTGGCCCAAGTGGCTGCACCTACTCCCCACAGTCATGTGTTTTTTGTTTTTTGTTTTTTTTTTAACTTTGAGTTTGTTTATATAGTGGATTATGTATATGGATTTCCCTATATTGATCCATTGCTGCATCCCTAGGAAGAAGCCTACTTGGTCATGATGGATGGTTGTTTTGATGTGTTCTTGGATTTAGTTTGCAAGAATTTTATTGATTATTTTTGAATCAAAATCATAAGGGAAACTGGTTTGAAGTTCTCTTTGTTTGTTGGGTCTTTGTGTAGTTTAGCTATCAGAGTAATTATGGCTTCAGAGAGCAAATTGGGTAGTGTTACTTCTGTTTGTAATTTGTTGAGTTGTTTGCAGAGTATTAGAATTAATTAGATCTTCTTTGAATATCTGATACAACTCTGTACTAAGCCCATTTGGTCCTGACCTTTTTTTTTTTTTTTTTTTTTTTTTTTTTTTTTTTTTTTTTTTTTTTTTTTTTTTTTTTTTTTTTTTTTTTTTTTTTTTTTTTTTTTTTTTTTTTTTTTTTTTTTTTTTTTTTTTTTTTTTTTTTT
>LR749939.1:141560-166761 GCA_902729485.2 Mus minutoides | reverse complement strand
AGAGTATAGGCTTTTGTTGTAGGATCTGATGATTTTTTTGGATTTCCTCATTTTCTCTTGTTATGTCTCCTTTTTCATTTTTGATTTTGTTGGGTACTGTCTCTGTGCCCTAGATTAGTCTGGCTAAGGATTTATCTATCTTGTTGATTTTTCTCATAGAACCAGATCCTGGTTTGGTTGATTATTTGTATAGTTCATTTTGTTTCTACTTGGATGACTTCAGCCCTGAGTTTGATTATTTCTTGCAATCAACTACTCTTAGGTATATTTGCTTCTTTTTGTTCTAGAGCTTTCAGGTGTACTGCTAGTGTATGCTTTCTCCAGGTTCTTTTTTGGAGGCACCCAGGGATATGAGTTTTTCTCTTAGGGCTGTTTTCATTGTGTCCCATTAGTTTGTGTATGTTGTGGCTTCTTTTTTTTTAATATTCTAAAAAGTCTTTAATTTTTTTCATTATTTCTTCCTGTTCCAAGTTATCCTTGAGTAGAGCGTTGCTTAGTCTCCACCTGTATGTGGGCTTTCCATTGTTTTTGTTGTTCTTGAAAACCAACCTTAGTCTGTGGTGGCCTGATAACATGCATGGGATTATTTCAATCATTTTGTATCTGTTGAAGCCTGTTTTGTGACCTATTATATGGTCAATTTGGAGAAGGTACCATGAGGTGCTGAGAAGAAGAAATAGTCTTCTGTTTTAGGATAAAATGTTCTATAGATATCTGTTATACCCATTTGATTCATACCTTCTGTTAGTTTCACTGTGTCTGTTTACATCATCTGTCCATTGAAGAGAGTGAGGTGTTGACGTCTCCCACTATTGTGTGAAGTGTAATGTATGCTTTGAGCTTTAGTAAAATTGTTTGTTTTGTTTTGTTTTTTGTTTTTTGGGTTTTTTTTTTAGTGTTGGAGTGTTGGTGCCATTGCATTTGTAGCAAAGATGTTTGGGAATTGAGAGTTCTTCTTACTAGAATTTTCATTTGATTAGAACAAAGTTTCCTCCCTTATCTTTTTGATAACTTTAGGTTTAAAGTTGATTTTATTTGATATTAGAATGGCTACTCCAGTTTGTTTCTTGGGGCCATTTTTAAAAATTTTTTTCCAGCCTTTTACTCTGATATGAAATGTCTGTATTTGTCACTGAGGTGGGTTTCCTGTATTTAGGAAAATTTTGGGTCCTGTTTATGTATCCAGTCTGTTAGTCTATGTCTTTTTATTGGGCAATTGAGTCTATTTATATTAAGAGACATTACGGAAAAGTAATTGTTGCTTTCTGTTATTTTTTGTTGTTAGAGGTGGAATTATGTTTGTGTGGCTATCTCTTCTTTTTGGGTTATTAAAAGAAGATTATTTTCTTGCTTTTTCTAGGGGTAGTTTCCCTACTTTTGTTAGTTTTCCATTTATTATTATTTGAAGAGATGGATTTTTGGAAAGATATGTGTACATTTGCTTTTGTTATGGAATATCTTTGTTTTACCATCTATGGGAATTGAGAGTGTTGCTGAGTATAGTAGACTGGTCTGGCATTTTGTGGTTTTGATGTTTTGATTATTATGTTATAGGAGGAATTATCTTTCCGGTCCTATCTATTTAGAGTTCTGTAGGCTTCTTGTATGTTCATGGGCATGTCTTTCTTTAGGTTGGGGAAGTTTTCTTCTGTAATTTTGTTGAAGATATTTACTGGCCCTTTAAGTTGGGAATCTTCACTCTCTTCTATACCTATTATCCTTAGGTTTGGTCTTCTCATTAGATTTCCTGGATGTTTTGGATTAGGATCTTTTTGCATTTTGCATCTTGACTGCTGTGTCAATGTTTTCTATGGTATCTTCTACACTTGAGATTCTCTTTTCTATCTCTTGTATTCTTTTGGTGATGCTTGAATTTATGACTCCTGATCTCTTTCCTGGGTTTTCTATCTCCAGAGTTGTCTCCGTTTGTTATTTCTTTATTTTTTCTATTTCCATTTTTAGATACTGGGCGGTTTTGGTCAATTCCTTCACCTGTTAGGTTGTGTATTCCTGCATTTTTTAAAGGGATTTTTGTTTTGTTTTTGTTTCTTGTTTAAGTGCTTCTACCTGTTTACCTGTGGTCCCCTGTATCTCTAAAGGAGTTATTTATCTCCTTCTTAAGGTCCTCTATTATCAACATGAGATGGGATTTTACACCAGAATCTTCATTTTCCGGTGTGTTGGGGTATCCAGAGTTCATTGTGGTGGGAGAACTGAGTTCTGATGATGCCAAGTAGTCTTGGTCTTTGTTGGTAAGTTTCTTGTGCTTGCCTTTCACTATCTGGTTATCTCTAGTGTTATCTGATCTTGTTGTCTTTGGCTGGAGCATATCCCTCCTGTGGGCCTGTAAGCCTATGTCACCAGCTCACTTCTGGCAGGTCCTATGTACAGAAGACTGTGGATTAGTCCCAGTTTCTGGGTGCAGATGGCTACCAGAAGGATCCTGTCCCAGCTGCTCCACTGTTCCTGTGCCCTATGTGTCCCTAGCTGGTCCCACTTTAGAGAGGTATTGGAAAGAAAGTGGCAGTCTCACCTCTGACCCAAGGACTGAGAGCATTCCTAGGAGACCAGCTCTCCCCTGGTGCAACCTGTGTACAGAAGGCTGTGGAATAGCCTTAGCTCCTGGATGTAGATGGAGATTGAAAGGATCCTGTCCTAGCAGCTCCATTGTTTCTGTGTCCTGTGCACTCCTGGCCAGTCCAGCTTTGGACAGTTATTGGAGAGAAAGTGGTGAACTCCCCTTTGAGCCCAGAAATGAGAGTACTCCTGGGAGACCAGTTCTCTCCTGACAGGACCTGTGTACAGAGGGCATATCTTGATTTCAAAGCTTCCCCTCACAGTACCCAACAGCAGAGCTCAAAGCAGGGCACAGAGAACCTGTACAAGCCTGCATAGCCACAGCAAACTCTTCTTATTGAATTCTTAAGATTACACCATAACCTACAATTCCTAGTATTTTCAGCTATGAGAACTTAAATGTTTAATATGCTAATTTTCAATAAAAATTAGCAAAAACCTGTGTGTGCTTATCATCATGTCCAGCATCATCTCAGTGTTAAAGAGACTGAATATTGTTTCTGATAAATATAACTTTAAAAGTATAAATAAAAAAGCTGCAAACATAAAATGTGTCAACCCTAAGTATTCATGGCAAAGTAGCAATCTCCATGGAGAAGCGTTTGAATCTCTCAGGAATATGTCTGCTTGGTCAGACCACTCTGAGTCCTTTTTTCCGTGGCTGTGATGAAAGTCAGCTGTACCACTAATGACCTCCTCTGGGAGCTGGCACGTAAAAAGGGAATTGCTGTAACTGAATTCCCCATCCCCGCCCTTATGTCACTGCCCTTGGTGAAATTGGCTGTCTGGGAAGACAAAAGTGAACAGAGATTTCAATATCAAGTTTAAAACACTGCCAAAACCCACTTTATTTAATGTAGACAGTGAGTTTCCAGCCATGGCTTCCATCTCCTCTTCAGTGTTGCAGTCCCATTGGCTCGTGAATAATCTTTCCTGTGGATAACTGCCAGTTACTTGATTATCATAGTTTTCTTTGAAACTTTGAACTTGAATTATCTTCTGCTGGCTGAAAATCTTTCAGAAATATTCCCAAATAAAATTTAGCTCTTATGTTTTCATCTTTTTGTCTCTTACGTGAAAATCAAGAATAAAAGCCTGGTTTAACACTAAATTAAACTTAAAAGATCAAATCAAGTCTGTATATTCTCTTTTCCCAAGAGATGAATGGTTACTGAAGGGGAAGTGACTTATCTTTGATATTGTCTGTTTTTCAAATCCCCAACTCTGAGACTTTAAATATGTTTTTTTTTATTTTTGTTCTTCAGAAATTTATACTTAGCATCTTTTCCTGTTTATTCCAATTGTTGTAGAGCCCACTTGTGCTTTCTAGTAGATTTTCTGAACATTGGTAATTACAGTTCATCTTCTGACTAAAGATGCCACATGTGACTCTCTACCATTTAACATGACTCTAATTAGATAAAATGAAATGAAACATTAATCATTTTTAATCTAATGTTACAAAAACCATGGTAAGAATATGGTGGGAGTGGCAAGTGATTCAAGCACTCAACATAATTACCCAATCAGATGATACCACAGTAACATTCTTAAATTTCCAACCTCTATGAAAAATTGTAAAAGCACATTAAGGTTTCCCTAACCTAAACTTGTTGAAACTTGCTGCATGATAAATTTCAAGTTTTTAAACTCTACTTAATTAAGAAAGTAATTGCTGGCTATGAATCTCATAATGCGTTCATAAATTATTAATTTTCTTACATGTCTACAAACATATTGATCCACAGTTGGGAAACTATGCACCCAATAAAGACAGGAATACAAATGCCTTATACTCAAAAAGTAAAAATATTGAAATAATCAGTAGTCAATCTTTAAAGATAAGCAATAGCCCCAACACTCTATGTGTTGACACTTATTATACATACTAAATTCAATTCCCATAAAACATGACAGGTACCATCTGAAAAGTCAGGTGGAATAAGAACTGGATAGTAATACATACTGGCAGCAATAAACAAGATGTCTGGATGGAAAAAATGAGAAGATAATATGTTTCCATCTAGAATATCACTTTAAAAATGTCACTGCTGATGGTGGAAACTGGGGGATGAGGACCAACATGAATTTCTTTGGATTGATACTTTTCAGTATTTCAATAGCATACACACTCTTCAGAATAAATCACTCAGTTTTTTACAACACTGGAGAAATTTGAAAATTTGAACAACATGCTTTAGTTAGAAAAAATCTAAAAGAAAATAATGTGGTATGCAATAGATAAGAAAGGCATAAAATTCGTAATAATAGTGTGATATTTGTCAAGAGGAGCATCCAAAGAAGCTCTTAACAAACTGAGCTTGCCTGAGAAGTCATTTTTCCCCCTTGGAGGGTAGCAAGATGTTCTATATTTATAAAAATTGAAACAGAGAAACAAGGACACTAACAGAAGTTATGAAACAAATGGATTTAACAGATATCTACAGAATATTTTATCCTGAAACAAAAAGATATACCTTCTTCTCAGCACAACATGATACCTCCTCCAAAACTGACCATATAATTGGTCACAAAACAGGCCTCAACAGAAACAAAAATATTGAAATTATCCCACGAATCCTATCTGATCACCACCAACTAAGGGTGATCTTCAATAACAGATTAAATAATAGAAAGCCAACATTCACGTGGAAACTGAACAACACTCTACTCAATGATACCTTGGTCAAGGGTGAAATAAAGAAAGAAATGAAAGACTTTTTACAGTTTAATGAAAATGAAGCCACAACATACCCAAACTTATGGTACACAATGAAGGAAGTCCTAAGAGGAAAACTTATAGCCCTGAGTGCCTCCAAAAAGAAACTAGAGAGAGCATGCACTAGCATAGCAGCCTGACAGCACACCTAGAAGCTCTAGAACTAAAGGAAGCAAATTCACCCAAGAGGAGTAGACATCAGGAAATAATCAAACTCAGAATTGAAATCAACCAAGTGGAAACAAAAAGAATGATTCAAAGAAATAACCAAACCAGGAGCTGGTTCTTTGAGAAAATCAACAAGATAGATAAACCCTTAGCCAGAATAACTAGAAGGCACAAGGACAGTATTCTAATTAGCAAAATTAGAAATGAAAAAAGGAGACATAACAACAGAACCGGAGGAAATCAAAAACATCATCAGATCCTACTACAAACGGCTATACTCAACAAACCTGGAAAACCTGGATGAAATGGCACCAAAGTTAAATCGGGATCAGATTAGCGATCTAAACTGTCCCATTTCCCCCAAAGAAATAGAAGCAGTCATCAATAGTCTCCCAACCAAAAACCACCCATGATGGGTTTAGTGCAGAGTTCTATCAGACCTTCAAAGAAGACCTAATTCCAAATCTCCTGAAACTATTCCACAAAATAGAAACAGAAGATACTCTACCCAATTCATTCTATGAAACCACAATTACTCTGAGGCCTAAATCACACAAGGATCCAACAGAGAAAGAGAACTTCAGAACAATTTCCCTTATGAATATCGATGCAAAAATACTCAATAAAATCCTCACAAACTAAATCCAAGAACACATCACAATGATCATCCATCATGACCATGTAGGCTTCATCTCAGAGATGCAGGGATGATTTAATATACAGAAATCCATCAAGGTAATCCACTATATAAACAAACTCAAAGACAAAAACCACATGATAATCTCATTAGAGGCTGAGAAAGCATTTGACAAAATCCAACACCCCTTCATGATAAAATTCCTGGAAAGATTAGGAATTCAAGGTCCAAACCTAAACATAATAAAAGCAATCTGCAGCAAACCAGTAACCAACATCAAACTAAATGGAGAGAAACTCGAAGCAATCCCACTAAAATCCAGGAATAGACAAGGCTGCCCACTTTCTCCCTACCTATGCAATATATTAATTGAAGTCCTAGCTAGAGCAATTAGACAACAAAAGGAGATCAAGGGGATACTAATTGGAAAGGAAGAAGTCAAAATATCACTATTTGCAGATGATATGATAGTATATATAAGTGACCCTAAAAATTCCACCAGAGAACTCCTAAACCTGATAAACAGCTTCAGTGCAGTAGCTGGATATAAATTATCTCAAAAAAAAAAAATCAATGGCCTTTCTCTACACAAAGGATAAACAGGATGAGAAAGAAATTAGGGAAACAACACCCTTCACAATAGTCACAAATAATATAAAATAACTTGGTGTGACTCTAACTAAGGAAGTGAAAGATCTGTAGGATAAGAACTTAATGTCTCTGAAGAAGAAATAGGAGATCTCAGAAGACAGAAAGATCTCACATGCTCATGGATTGGCAGGATTAATATAGTCAAAATGGCTATTCTGCCGAAAGCAATCTACAGATTCAATGAAATCCCCATCAAAATTCCAACTCAATTCTTCAACAAATTAGAAAGGGCAATTTGCAAATTCATCTGGAATAATATAAAAATCTAGGATAGCAAAACCTATTCTAAACAATAAAAGAACCTCTAGTAGAATAACCATGCATGACCTTAAGCAATTGTGATTTAAAAAAAAAAACTACATGGTACTGGTACAGCAACACACAGGTAGATCAATGGAATACAATTGAAAAATCAGAAATGAATCCACACACCTATGGTTACTTGATCATTGATAAGGGAGCTAAAACCAAGCAGTGGAAAAATGACAACAATTTCAACAAATGGTGCTGGCAGAACTGGCAGTTATCATGTAGAAGAATGCAAATGATCCATTCTTATCTCCTTGTACAAAGCTCAAGCCTAAGTGGATAAAACCCTCCACATAAAACCAGAAAAACTGAAATTTATAGAGGAGAGTGTGGGGAAAAGCCTTGAAGACATGGGAACTGGGGAAAAATTCCTAAACAGAACAGCAATGGCTTGTGCTGTAAGATCAAGAATTGACAAATGGGACCTCATAAAATTGCAAAGTTTCTGCAAGGCAAAAGACAGTGTCAATAAGACAAAATGGCCACCAACCGATTGGGAAAGAATTTTTTCCAATCCTAAATCTGATAGGGGACTAACATCCAATATGTAGAAAGAGCTCAAGAAGCTGGGCTCCAGAAATTCAAATAACCCCATTAAAAATGGGGTAGAGAGCTACACAAAGAATTCCCAACTGAAGAATACCGAATGGTTGAGAAGCACCTGAAAAAATGTTCAACATCCTTAATAGTCAGGGAAATGCAAATCAAAACAACCTTGAGATTCTACCTCACACCAGTCAGAATGGCTAAGATCAAAAATTCAGGTGACAGCAGATGCTGGCGAGGATGTGGAGAAAGAGGAACACTCCTCCATTGTTGTTGGGATTGCAAGCTGGTTCAACCACTCTGGAAATCAGTCTGGTGGTTGGTGGTTTGTCAGAAAATTGGACATAGTACTACTGGAAGATCCAGCAATATTGCTCTTGGGCATATACTCAGAAGATGTTCCAACTAGTATTAAGGACACATGCTCCACTAAGTTCAGAGCAACCTTATTTATAATAGCCAGAAGCTGGAAAGAACCCAGATGTCCCTCAACAGAGGAATGGATATAGAAAATGTGGTACATTTACACAATGGAGTACTACTCAGCTATTAAAAACAATGAATTTATGAAATTCTCGGGCAAATGGATGTATCTAGAGGATATCATCCTTAGTGATGTAACCCAATCACAAAAGAACCCACTAGATATGCACTCACTGATTAGTGGATATTAGCCCAGAAACTTAGAATACCCAAGATACAATTTTCTAAACACAAGAAAATGAAGAAGGAAGACCAATGTGTGGATACTTCATTCTTCAAACGCAGAAGTTTCGATAACAAATATCATTGATTATTTTATGATTCTAAAGATCAAAAGTCCCTTATGTGTCACAGGCTGAAATACAGCGGTCAAAGAGCTGTGACTCATCAGAATCATCTAGGATAAGCTGTGAGGTCCTTGTATTCAGCAGTTTGATTTATCCATGTGTTTCGGGTATCTCAACCACAATCCAGGATTAGCTGGTCAACATAAAATGGACTTTGTGTTTTATTTGTGGGATTGCTTCAATTTTTTTTAGTTATTTGTCTTATTAATTTTTCACTTGTTTTTATTTGTTTCCTTTTGAGAAACTAAAGAAAAAATATGAAAAAAAATATAAATTTGGTACTGAAGGAAGAGGGTAAATCTAGATGGAATTAGGGGAGAGGAAATCCATGATCAAATATTTTATAGGGAAAATAAGAGGAAATAAAAATAAGCCACACAAAGTATTTAAAAGGGCTGTGTGATCGCACATGTTGATTATAAACAGTCATACTGTTAACATGGGATAGAGCTTGTAAAGAAGGAGAGACTGGCTCACTGATAGAAAATATCAATTTGGTCATAGAAACAATATCAAAGGTTCTGTTTTCAACATAGAACAATATTTAATAGTTATAAAGAGGGTATACTTTATATGTTCCTACCACAAAAATATTATATATAATTAGAAGTGTAATTTAGGGGACTTAATCATTAAATGTTGAATATATATAGCAAAACGATTTTATACTCCATAAATTATAGGTTGTCAATATTTGTTTTTTAACTAAAATTACATTAAAAATTTATATTCTACTACCATAAGAATAAATGTAAGCATATTCAATAGAAATAAATCCAGATAGTAGTTCTCTATTATATTATAATTATCCTCAGACATTTAATATTATTTTATTATTATTTAAGTAGTGTTATGAAATCTTGTATTTATGTGAACATTTTTTTATATCATGGCTGGAATAAGATACATTTTTGCAATGCTTGGTGGTACAGATATGTCATTTCAGCTAGTCAAGTTAAGTATCTACTTAGCATGTGTGAGTGGTTAGGTTCCATCCTTAGTAACACACATGAATACATACAACACTCATAAAACACTGATTTATAATGTATATGCTTCACCTGCTTTTTCAGTACAGTAAGTAATTTATAGATCTAAAATTTGTACTTTTGGGTAAAAAACAATAATTTGCATGTTTATGCATGTTTATGGAACACGTTTATGGAACATGTTAGGGAATTTTCTAAATTTCTTATGTTTATAATGTTGAAATCATTGGTGAATTAAATAAAACAGCTTAAAAAGATAAAGATAAAGCCATGGAAATACTCATTTCTGTAATGCTGCCTAAGTGAAAGGAAATCAAATCTTAACTTGCTTATTACATATTCATAATTTATCTTTTCTCTGTTCCTATAATAGACTTTTTTTTAGGGTTACTTCTTTTTAAATTATTATTATTTATTATTAGATATTTTCTTTTGAAAATATTTTCAAATGATATCCCGAAAGTTCCCTATACCTCCTCCTGCCCTGCTTCCCTACCCACACCCACTTCTTGGCCCTGGCGTTCCCCTGTATTGGGGCATATAAAGTTTGTAATACCAAAGGGCCTCTCTTCCCATTGATGGCCAACTAGGCCATCTTCTGCTACATATGCAGCTAGAGACACGAGCTCTGGGTGTACTGGTTAGTTCATATTGTTGTTCCACCTAAAGGGTTGTAGACCCCTTCAGCTCCTTGGGTAATTTCTCTAGCTCCTCTATTGGGGGCCCTGTGTTCCATCCTATAGATGACTATGAACATCCTCTTCTGTATTTGCCAGGCACTGGCATAGCCTCACTCGAGATAGTTATATCAAGATCCTTTCAGCAAAATCTTAATGGTATATGCAATAGTGTCTGGGTTAAATCTCTACCAAAATAAATAATTATTAGTTACAATTACCCGTATTAAGAAAATGCTTTGGTTTTGGAAAATAATGGAAAGTTATTTATTTTTTTAATTTTATTTAATCTTTTATTCTACACTCCAGATTTTATCCCCCTCCAGGTATACCCTCTGACTATTCCTCATCCCATACCTCCTCCCCTATCCTGGCCCAGTTTCTGTGAGAATTTCCCCTCCCACTCCCCACCCTACCAGCTCTCCCCACTCCCTAGGACCTCCAGTCTCTTGAGGGTTAGGTGCATCTTCTCTGACTGAACTCTGATCTGGCAGTCCTCTGCTGTATATGTGTTGGGGGCCTCATATTGGCTGGTAAATGATACTTGGTTGGTGGTCTGGTCTCTGAGAGATCTTAGGGATCCAGGTTAATTGAGACTGCTGGTCCTCCTATAGGGTTGCCCGACTCCTCAACTTCTTTCAGATTTTCCCTAATTCAACAAAATGGGTTCATAGCTTCTATCTATTGAATGGGTGCAAATATCGGCATCTGACTCTTTCAGCTGCATTCTTCCATAATATAGTCATGATAGACTCCATTTTGTGAACACTCCGTAGCCTCAGTATTAGTGTCAGGCCTTGGGGCCTCCCCTTGAGCTGGATCCCACTTTGAGCTTGTCACTGGAACTCCTTTTCCTCAGGCTCTTATCTATCTTTGTCCCTGCAGTTCTTTCAAACAGGAAAAAATACTGGTCAGAGTTTTTGATTGTGGGATGACAACCCGATCCCTCACTTGATGCCCTGTCTTTCTGCTGAAGGTAGGCTCTATAAGTTCCCTCTCCCCAATGTAGATCATTTCATCTAAGTTCCCTTTCTTGGAGTCCTGAGAGCCTCTCACCTCCAAGATCTCTGGTACATTCTGGAGGGTCCCCTCAGCATCATACCTCCCTAGATTGCCTGTTTGCATTCTTTCTGCTGGCCCTCACAGATTCAATCCTTTCCCCTCACCCAGTACCAGATCAGGTTCTCTTCTTTCCCCCGAACACCCCCCCATTCACTTTCTCTCCCAGCACCCTCCCTTCCTTCCCACTTGTGATTGCTTTATTCTCCCTTTAAAGTGGGACTGAGGCATCCTCAATTGGGCCCTTCAGCTTGTTGAGCTTTTTGAGTTCTGTGAATTGTATCTTGAGTATACTGTATTTTTTTTCTAATATCCAATTATTAGTGAGTATATAACATGCGTGTCATCCTTTTAGATCTGAGTTACGATACTGAGGATAATATTTTCTAGTTCCATCCATTTGGCTGCATGTCCTTTTTCTTAATAGCTGAATAGTATTCCACTGTGTAAATGAACCACATTTTCTGTATCCATTCTTCCTTTGTGGGACATCTGGGTTGTTTCCAGATTCTGACTATCACAAATAAGGCCACAGTGAACATAGTAGAACACTTGCCCCTGTGGCATGGTGGGCATCTTTTGAGTATGTTCCCAAGAGTGGTATTGCTGGGTAGATCCATTTCCAATTTTCTGAAAAACCTCCAGATTGATTTCCAGAGTGGTTGTACAAGTTTGCAATTCCACAAGCAATGGACGTGTGTTCCTTGCTACAACACTTCACATGAAGTTTTGATGTTAGCCATTTTGATTGGTATAAGGTAGAATCTCAGGGTCATTTTGATTTGCATTTCTCTGATCACTAAGGACTTTGAATATTTCTTTAGGTGTTTCTCAGCAATTCATGATTCCTCTGTTGTGAATTCTCGGGTTAGTTCTATAACCTTTTTTTTTTTTTTTTTAATTTGGTTGTTTGGAGTTTTTTGTCATTAGTTTCTTGAGCTCTTTATATATTTTGGATATTAGCCCTCTATCAGATGTGGGGTAATTGGAGATTATTTCCCAATCATTAGGTTGCCAATTTGTCTTATTGACTGTGTCCTTTGCTTACAGAATTCTTGCAGTTTCATGAAGACCCATTTATCAATTCTTGATCTTAGAGCATGAGCCATTGGAGTTCTGTTTAGCAAATTTCCCCCTGTGCCAATGAGTTCAAGGCTCTTTTCCACTTACTCTTCTGTTAGCTTCAGTGTATCTGATATTTTTGTTGAGGTCTTTGATCCACTTGAGTTTTGTGCAAGGTGACAAATATAGGTCTATTTTCAATTTTCTACATACAGGTCGCCAAGTAAACCAGCACCACTTATTGCAGATGCTTTCGTTTTTCCGTTGTATATTTTTGGAATCTTTGTCAAAGATCAAGTGTTCATAGTGTGTGGTTTTATTTATGCGTCTTTATTCTATTGATCAACACCTCTGTCTCATGCCATGCAGTTTTTATCACTATTGCTCTGTATGAAAGCTTGAGGTCAGGTATGGTGATTCCACCAGCCATTCTTTTATTGTTCAGAATTGTTTTCACTATTTTGGGCTTTTTGGATTTCAGATGAATTTGAGAATTGCTCTCTCCATGTTTTGGAATAATGACATTGGGAATTTGATGGGGATTGCTTTGAATCTGTAGATTGCCTTTGGTAGGATGGCCATTTTTATTATATGAATTCTGCCAATCCATGAGCACGTGAGACCTCTCCATTCTCCAAGATGTTCTTCGATTTCTTTCTTGAGAAACTTGAAGTTATCGTCATACAGATATTTCACTTGTTTGATTAGTGTTACCCCAAGGTATTTTATATTATTTGTGGCTATTGTGAATGAAGTTGTTTCCCTAATTTCTTTCTCAACCCATTCATCACTTGTATAAAGAAAGGCTACCCATTTACTTGAGTTAATTTTATATCCATCCATTTTGCTGTAGATGTTTATGTTCTTTTTTTACTGAAGACTTTTGATAAAACTGTTTCCTCTATCTATTTCACTCTTTTCCCAACATTGAAGAAAGTTCTTCAAAGCTGTCTTTAATTTCTGATGATTAGATTTATCAACTACCAGCAGCCAGGTCAAAGACCTCTGTTTTGCACCAGTGAGATCGCTCAGTGACTTATTGCTTCCAGGCCTGAGGAATGAAGTTCAATCTGTGGTACCCACATGACTGGGGACAGAATTGACCTCTGTAAATTGTTTTCTGATACCTATGTAGACATACAATGGGGCAAATCTTTCCCCCTAAGGCAAACAATAAATAAAATTTATTAAAAATTAAATAACATTAACATCTATGTTTCACAATCTTGTTTCAGAGCATATAAGTTCTCTTTTTAGCACTTATCATTGTTAAGTATCAAATAACAATTTGTATAATAATTTGATAATGTGTCTTGAAGGGCTCTCCATCATGCCAGATCCTGGATGTTTATTTCATAACTGTAGACATAGAATTTTGCTTAGCACAGTGTATACCATATAATTAAGGTTAATATATTTTTATGGTATGAAAAAATAAATGAGTTCTATAGAACTGAAAATTAATTAAACATAGTGAAGCAGGTGCCTTTTATTTAATATATTTGATTCACATACACATGTTCTAATAAAGCAAACTTAACTTTAAAAAATGATAATTTTCCTACTTGAGCACAAAGTCAATGGTGTCTTGTAATTACTGGGCAACAGAGCAAGACAGGTTAATAAGAAACCTGCATTTATTTCATTTTCCTTTTTTCATAATTTAAAATGTGCTTTATCTTGAGCTATGTTTGTCAAGATAGACTAAGACAATATATTGTGATACAATACTTAATGGAACCAGATCAATACTGAAATTTGGAGCATTTTTTAAAATTATGAATGGGAACATGTATTTTCAGAGTAATAAAGTTGATGATGGTAATTTTTAGGCAATGCTTTCAGATAGACTACCTGATTTTAATTATAGTAATAATCATGTTAAAAAGGTAAGTATGAGGCATCATTTTTAGTATTTTGTACTACAATATTTATAGTGATTATTGCCAAACTTCAGTCATTTATATCTTTAAAAAACATTGGCAGTCACTGGACAAAAACATGGACAAAGGTTATATACTTAGTTTTAACCACAGATGTATAAATTGACTGCTTATTGAAATCTACTAAATTATTACATAAAATTTAAATATTATATGAAATATCAAATTTATTTGACATTATTTAAAAGTATTTATTAGGTGTTTAAGGACAGTAGCATTTGGGGTCTATTAATCATAAAATCCTTAACTGAAATATGCCAAAATGTATTGTGAAGTTTCCCTGTTCTAATAATATTATCAAATCAAAGTTTGTGCAAGATACTCTCCAACTTTTTTACAAAAACTATAAAAAGTATCACATAGTAATAAATACTAAGAATATATTATGGGTATATAAAATATATTATGGGTATATAAGAATATATTATGGGTCACTTTTTAAATGAGAAAACTGACAAAACACATATTAGGATTCTGGCTGAGAACCTTCCAGATATTGTAGTATTCACTGAAATGCTGCCTATTTCATGGAAATTTATGTACTTAGAATCATAATATGAATTTTTGTGAATCCTCTCAAATAATTAATTTTTAAAACATTAGTATTATTTTCAAAGAACATTGGAGGTTGTTATGTTTATATCTTGTTGATATTTTACCAAAAGACACATTAGATGTTAAAGTCCTTATTAGTTGACTCTGTCATTCTTTTCAAGAGTTATTAACAATTTATCATTCATGCAAAGTAAATAGAAAACCAAGTAAATACTGTCCTTAAGGAAGAGAAACCTCCAATTCCTTTCATTAGGAAAGACTTCATATTTTTTATTATTTTATGATATTTGAAAACATATGCCTTCATGTATTCTTCAGCAATATTCATACACTTTTTAGATCCTACCTCACAAGATGGCAGAGATTCACATGACTGTGTTGGTGGAGTAAAGTACATGAACAAAAGGGATATATTCAGGGATTTAAAGAGTATTTGTCTTGAACTGAGCTAACAGTTATTTAGTGTCAATTAACTCAAGAAAGAGTACATATTTCCAGCACAATTAAGGGAATGGAATGTCTGTTCTCCCTCTGTGTTATTTGGTTGAATTTGAAACCAGCTTGTCTTCTCTAAGCTATTTTGCTTTATCTTTTCCCCACAATATGATAAGTTGCATTAAAGTTACCTATATTCCTGCATATATTGTTGAAATACTTTTTCAGTAACTGTCACAATTAATTAATGATGTCCTGGGCAAAATCAACAAAATAGGTATCAGGTAAACAGTCCATTTTTGTTTTTATAACTCTCAATGACATGACTTAATTCCTAATATTCTGCACTAATTTAGGTTCCAAGCAGTACTCCCCTTAAATATATATTTGGTCTTCAGTTAATATTGGGAGATTAGATAGATGTGTTAATTGCTGGAGTCATGATGCAAGACTAATGTTGGCAAGAAGTAGATTCTGTCCTTAATTATTAAATTATTTAATTATTTATTTATTTACATTCCAAAAGTTCCCCCTTCCTGGTCCCTCCTCCCTGAGTTCCTCACCCCCTCTCCCAACCTCTGAGAGAATACTCCCTAACTGGCCACCCACCCTCTCCTCACTCCCACCATCATCCCTTTTCCCTGGGGCATCAAGTTTTCATAGGTTTAAGTGCATCCTCTCCCACTGAGGTTATACAAGGCATTCCTCTGCTTCATGTGCGCCTGGGGACACAAACCAGCCCATGAATGCTACTTGGTTTTTGGCTTAGTCTCTGGGAGATCTGAGGTGTCTGGAGTACTTGATACTATTGCTCTTCATAAGGGGTTGCAATCACTTTCAGCTCCTTCCATCCTTCATCTAACTCTTCCATATTGGTCCCCAAACTCAATCTAATGGTTGACTGTATCTGCATTTTTCTTAATCAGTTGCTGGTAGAGCCTCTCAGAGAAAAGCCATACCAGGCTCCTGTCTGCACACACATTATGGTCTAAATAATAGTGTAATCATGTCATGATTTGATGTGCGCACATGGGATGGACCCCAAGTTGGGCTGGTAACAAGATGGCCTTTCTTCTAGTCTCTGCTCCATTTTTTTTCTCTGCATTTTCTTGATGCCTTGTCTTCCTGCTGGAGGTGGGTTCTACGAGTTCCCTCTCCTCAGTGTAGGGCATTTCATCTAAGCTCCCTCCTTTTTAGTACTGAGAGTCTGTGAACCCCCAGGTCTCTGGTACAGGTGGCTTACAACCATCTGTAATGGGATCCATTGCTCTCTCCTGAAGGAAAGTTTTTTTCTTTCTATATCTTTAGTATCTTCTCCCTATATTTTATTTAATTTATCTCTTGGATAAAATTTTTAGTTTACCTGCACTTGCATATGCCTCAATCGCTTTTAAAAATATCAATGCCACACATAGTCATTCAAAATCAATAAAATGGTATTTTATCTCCTGGATTCTAAATTGTCAGTCTCTCAAAAGGAAATCTACCTATCATGTTACCTCATTTGCATCTACCACGTTGCCATATGTCATAGCATAAACATACAATGACTAAGATGAAGCAAAATATATAATAAAAGCAACTTAACTATAATTTTTAAATATGCAATTATTCTTATTACAAACATATATAGTCCATTCTGAAGGCTAAAGAACAGATCTAGAGAGGAATAAATTGTGATCTTACACTAGTTAATGTACACATTAAGAGTTTAACTTTTCATTGATCATTAGCTATCTAGGGAAAGAATAATGTGTGTACTACAAAGATAAGAAGTTGTACTTATAATTTCTAAACTACATTATGTTTCTTACTTATTCTATACACTTAAGGTATGCTAGTCAAATACTGAATACCTACTCTGAAAGATGTGAAAGGTGAACATTAAATTGTTGATTTCACCTGTTAAGTGAAATCTGTTTAACTCTTCTATTTCCATTTTTTAATTTAGGAAGCTGAAATAGAACATTTCTGACAAAATATACTATTATTAGAATTAATAAGGAAATAATCAAGGGGCATATAATAAATCACAGTTGTGACCTAAGAGCATCATTGTCTTTTGAAAATATAAGCCCTCCACAAACATTCTCAACATATTTTTCTGTAATTAACAGGGTCAAAGTTGAAAGTTTTATTGAAAACAATTTAAATCATGTAAATTAAAATCTATGCAAGTTCAATAGTATATACTATGCATTCCACCTATTCTATTCCTGGGTACATCCAAAGGAAATTAAATCAGTATTTGAAAGAGATATATCTGTCTATGTCTAGTGTAGCCTACACACAAGTATGAAGGAATCAGCCTAGATGTCCATTGACCAAAATCTCTTATTATATGTACACAATGGCAGATTAGTCAGCCATGAGAATAAAGCCACGCCTTTTGATGAAAATGAGTTATACTGCATATTGTGTTAAGTAAAATAGACTATACACAGAAAGACAAATGCTGTATATTTCTTTCTTATGTGGTAAATACAAAATCAAACAAATAAATAAATAACCTGTAAAAGAGAGAGATTTAAATGTGGAAAGAAAGTTGATGGGAGGGAAGAAGATGGGAGAAACATACGCTGTGTTTATGGATGGAAATATCTCAGTGAATCCCATTGGATCATATGTATAAACAACGTGTTAATAATTATAGGAACAAAACAAAGAAAATTTAAGTGTAAGGTAAAATTTGGTGGAACCATGTGTGCTTATGTAAGACACTAGGTTTTGATGTCAAAGTAAAATGCAAAACAAAACAGGAAACTTGTTATCAAAACTCCCCAAGTTGCTTGACATAAATGTCACTTCGTTAGGTACAAAGTGCCAGTGAATCTTGTGTTTGATTTGAATTTTGACATTGCTGTAACTGACCTCTCAATCTGCATGTTGTAAACACAGTTAAATCTTCCATGTGTTACCTATAAAGTGACTGAATGGAAACATAAAGATAAGGTCAGTGGTCTGCATTAAGGAATCCAAAGTAGGAAAGGAATGTGCTTGTGTGCTTTTTCTACGTTTAAATCTCAAAAGTAGTTCTGTCTTCTTTTTTTTTTTTCTTTCAACTTTTATTAGATATTTTCTTCATTTACATTTCAAGTGTTATCCAGAAAGTTCCCTATACCCTCCCCCCTCCCGGCCCTGCTCCCCTACCCACCCGCTCCCACCCCTTGGCCCCAGCGTTCCCCTGTATAGGGCATATAAAGTCTGCATAACCAAGGGGCCTCTCTTCCCACTGATGGCCAACTAGGCCATCCTCTTCTATATATGCAGCTAGAGACACGAGCCCAGGGGGTACTCGTTAGTTCATGGTTATTCTTCCACCTATAGGGTTGAAGACCCCTTCAGCTCCTTGGGTACTTTCTCTAGCTCCTTCTTCCTTGGGAACCCTGTGGTTTAATTTAATATGTTATGTTCCAATAGAGCAGAGGCAATGCCTTTGAGATTCTAAATTTCCCTCATAGTTTTACTGTTAACAAAATAATGGATTTTTAATGATTTTTTAATTTATTGGTTTTTAAACAATATTGATTTCTATTTTACTCAAGTACACACCTTCAACTTATAGAGCAATCTCCCTTTTGTGTTTGTGAGGGAGGGGGGCGCTCACAACCACACCACACCACACACAGGCTCATACACAAAGTCTTTCTTGCTGTCTGTATCATTGATCTCTTCGGTCTTCAATACCTCTTGGACATCCCCTGGAGAATTAGGCTCTTATCCCAGCTAACATATTCATATCTATCATTTGTGAAATATCAGCCCAGAGATTGATCAGAGGCCAGCAAAGCATAGCATAGTTATAAACACTTAAAAATTGTAAATCAGGGGGCTGGTGAGATGGCTCAGCGGATAAAAGCACCCGACTGCTCTTCCGAAGGTGATAAGTTCAAATCCCAGCAACCACATGGTGGCTCACAACCATCCTTAATGAGATCTGGCGCCCTCTTCTGGAATGCCTGAAGACAGCTACAGTGTACTTACATATAATAAATAAAATAAATCTTAAAAAAAAAAAAATTGTAAATCAAGCATACAAAGTGTTAATAAAGTATATTTATCCTGTATAATCAACAAAATTATTTGTGATTATTATTAATAACAGTTATGTATGATAAGTGCATATCACTAATTAAAATAATTTAAAATATTTAATACTATAATGTATTACCAGAAATCTAAATAATATTAAGGATAATCAAATTATATTGCATTTAGACTTCTGTCAGAGATCTGATATTTTAATAATAAATAAAATATGGATATTATTATATTATGTAAGGTCCATGAAATTTTATTTATTTACCTGTTTACATATCAGCAAAATGAGTATTATGTGACATCAATATACAAAATAAATTTAATTATAATACAAAAATATTGTTTATATTAAAACATATCTTCTCCCTTTATTAAAATATATTCTTTTCTTATACAATATATCTTGATTACAGTTTTTACACCACCTACTCATTCTAACTCCTTCATACATCCCCCACATCTGAATCCCCCCTTTTTTATCTCTCATTAAAGAAGAATAGGTTTCTAAGAGATAGTAACAAAACATAGCAAAATAAAATATAGTAAGATAAAACAAACTCATTACATTGAAGTTAAACAAGGCAAACCAACAGAAAGAAAAGAGCCCAAAAGAAGGCACAAAACCCAGAGACCCACTCATTCACACACTCAGCACACTCAGGTATTCCATAAAAACACTAAACTGAAAGCTGTAACATATATGCAGAGAGCATGATGCAAACTTGTATGAAAAACAGACCCTCTGCTTGCTGCGTCAGTCTCTGTAAGTTTATATGAGTGTGGCGCAGTTGATTCAGAAGGCCTTTTTTTAAAATTTTATCTTCATTCTCAATCCCCTCTGATTCTTACACTCTTTCTTCCTTCTCTTCCATAGGCTTTCCTGAGCTCTGAGGGAAGGGATTTGATAAAGTCATTTCCCCCTAGGGCTGTATGCTCCAAGATACCATTCTCCTTCTCTCTTTGCGTTATGTCTGGCTCTGGGTCTCTGTATTTGTTTCCCTCTGCTGCTGCTGGAAGAAACTTTTCTGATGATGACTGAAATAAGGCACTGATCTGTGAGTATAGCAGAATATCACTAGAAGTTACATTATCACTGATCTTTTTTTCTTTTTGAACAACAGTATGAGAGGTTTTTCTGCAGGTTTCAGACAGTGAAATGGACTGTGAAGATGTGAGATTGAATACTTAGTTCAGATTGATGTAGATTAAAATTAACTTAGATTAAAATAACCTAGATTAAAAATTCTAGAGACTGATAAAAGTTTTCTGGTATAATACAACCTCTGGTTCACAAGAAGACATATTTACAATACTCAACTTGGTGTACATATCATTTCCTCCTAAGATGAATGCTAGATATATACTGTATGTACTAGGTTTAGGTCCTAAAGAATGATCTGGCCTGATTTCAGTCATACTGATAGCATAGAATTCATTTGGGCTATTATCCATCTCTGGTCTTGATTGTAGGAACTTAGGGGAGATTATACAGATAATGTAAGGGTCACGTAGAATATCAGGTGTCTCCAGTCCTGGTTGTAGGATCTTGATATGGTCTTACCCAACACATAATGCAGATGACCAGACTGTATGATCATCCAATTTCCAGGTTTCTTGATGGAAGAACAAGTTAATATTTCTGGTTGTACTAGATATCTGTGGGCTCCAGGATCTTTATGTTCTTTTCTCAACATTATCTATTTTCTGGTTCCTGGTCACCTGAGCAGGGTTTGATAAGAGTTCCATCTCCTGAAGTAGGCCTTAAGTCAAATCAGACATTGGTTGGTTACTCCCAAAGCTTTGGGCCACCATTGCCCTAAATTATATAATATAATTTTAAAAATCTAAACAATTAAATTATATTCATGTATTTTTTTCTAAAAATGTTTCCTTTATCTAGTTATCAATATTACTAGCATTTAGAGGCAGAATACAGTTATAATAATTATATTTGAATTTACAGAAACTGCCAGAACACATAAGACCTGCACAGGTCCAAGCCAATAGGGTACCACCAACATTGAGAGAGAAGAAGTGAGCACTGGTTCCCACACCTAATCAAAAAATTGTTTGCAATTGACATCAGCTAACAAAGGAAAAATCAGTTTTATCCAAAGGAATGTCACTGGGGTATATCAACCACAAGGAAAAAAGAGTAGATAAATAACAAAATTCAAATTAGATACTATCACTTAATGTACATATAATTGCTTATATGGTGATAGCATGTTTTCATAAAAAGTGAATAGAGCAGTGTTACTTCTTTAAAATATTGTGATGTCACTCAACTGACATGTGCAATATTTATGAAAGCTAATAGGGAGTGATTGCCAAAACGATCCTCTTGAGCACAGAAAGAAGCAATATGAAAAGAATTTTAGCACTACTTAGAAAATACAATATGTTAGACTAGGACATGTTGCAATTACGTTATTCTCATAGGAAAATGACAAACAAACTGGCTTATTTTCATGTATGTACTCTACTTTTCAATTTCTTTGACTATTCCATAGATTTGTAGGTCTTCAGCTATGGCACCACACAAACCAAAGTGTGAAACATTGACTTGTTTCCCAAGCTTAAGACTGCAGAAACCCAGATTCTCTGTAGTGTGAAAAAAGTTGGTAAGGCTATGAACACTTGGCAAAATGACTGTACCACTTGTATGGTGGTAAACGCTTAGTCCAGGAGACTCGATTATTCTTTTTTTTTTCTCCAGATTTTATCCCTGCCCCTAGGTCCACTCCCGGACCCTGCTCTGTTCCACATCTCACACCTCCTCCCCACACCCCTGTATCCATGAGGATAATCCCACCATCCACCACTAGCCTCCCCTCCCCACCCCCACACGCCTAACCTCTAAACTCCCTGGGGCCCCCAGGCTCTTGAGAGTTGTTAGGTGTATCATCTCTAATTGAACACAGACCCTGTAGTCCTCTGCTGTATATGTGTTGGGGGCCTCAGACAGTGGGTGTATGCTGCCTGTTGGCTGACCCATAATTGTTTCTCTCTAAAAGAACTACAGGGATGGAAATGGATAGGAGCCTAAAGAAAAGAAATTCCAGCAACAGGCCCAAAGTGGGATCCCGCTCAGGAGGAGGTCCTAAGGTCTGACACTATTACTGAGGCTATGGAACGCTCACAAAATGGGACCTAGCATGAGTGCACTCTGGAAGACCCAAGAAGCAGCTGAAAGAGTCAGAGGCAGGTATTTGCACCCAGCCAACTGACAGAAGCTGCTGAGCCCTCTGGTTGAATTAGGGAACAGAAAAAGGAAGCTGAGGCATAGGGCAACCCTGTAGGTGGAGCAACAGTCTCAATTAATCTGGACCCCTGAGATCTATCAAGTATTTCTTGATGTACAGTGAAGAACCAATTTTAACTGAATATGTGTCTGGTTCTCATTCTTAAGTTCTGGGAATTAATCTGCAAATCACCAGATAAGAATGTCTCTATTTTTCTTCTTTACACACACATATGCGCGCACACACACACACACACACACACACAATTTGTTCAGTCAGTTTAGTTGTGGTGTATGTGTTAGCACTGGTCATTTGAGATTTAATACGCTATATAGAAGTCTGTCCAGAGAAGACACTGGTTCTCCCTATCTCAGCAACACTGGACTATTGTAATTCTTCCTTCAGAGGGGGGACCGCTTGGTTTTTCCCTTTTCTTCACTGGAATGTCAAATAATTCTAACATTTTGCTGCTATTGCTCATTTTACTATCATATTGTCCATGAATATTTTCTCTGTCATGTCTGGGGGGACAAAAATCTATCAACAAGCATCCTTAGCCTCTGGCTCTTATAATCTTACAGCCTTTCTTACCTCTGTCTCATTATTTTCCCCTTGTAGTAAGTGAGAGGTTCCATTCTACATATATGAATTGGGCTTGGACATCCAAGAGTCACTGTGTCTCTGTAACTATCTCCAGCTGCTGCAGAAAAAAAAAAAAATCTTCTTTGATGAAAGTTACAGTTGCTCTTCTCCAGAAAGCATTCCTATTACCATAGTGCTTGGAAATCTGAGGCAAGAGAATTTCAAGTTTGAGGCTAGTTAGAGCTATATAGCAAGATACTGTCTCAGAATGGTCTATGGATCCCTTTCCAATTATCCTTTCTTGTCTTTATTCTCTCTTGATCAGAAAATCAATTAGTTGCTTTGTAATTTATAGATGGTCTAGTATTTTATAAAAGCTTATATAAATGAAATGAGAAGTCTAGATTCTTTCTACCAACATACTCATACTGGTATCCATCAATTGATTAGTGATACCTCAGCTCTGATTTTACATAGAGGTGTTCTGTACATACCAAATACCCCAGTTTGTATGTTAACCACTGTCCTGACATTGTGGACCTTTTAAAAATAAGCATAATATTGTTATTATTGTCATAAAGAAATATGGGTGCATGTTTTCATTGTAATTTAGTTAAACTGCTACATGTAGACATAATGAATATTATTTTATATTTAACTCCTTAAGAAAATTAGAAAAATTTTCAGAGAAGTTATACTCCTACTGTACGAACATATCAATGGCTAATCATACTAAAAACATTTAAATTGTATGTATCATACTAAGTGTTTAATTATTGTGTGGGGCCTTTTCAGGTAGGACACTGATAAAAGATAACAAAATTATTCTAAAAATGTTCAGTTTGAATAATCTATGTGTTTCTTAAGTTAACTTGCAGGGATATAAGTTAGAAGTTACTTACAGGAGTGCAGAAAACTCAAAGCAACTCTATCACCAAGAACCCTACTCCAGCAAATCTGAATGCTTGGTAAAGCAAAACTCTTCACAACTTGCCTTCAGTTCTGTGGGCAGGCAGTCTCTGCGTCTGTAATCATGAGGAAAAGAGGGCCTCATGAAATTTTTTGAGATTTTTGTGGCTTCTTGAGACTATTAGTTGTTTAATGTTTGACTATTAAGAGCATCCCTTCAGGAGTGAATATATTGCTACACACCATTTTCTAATCATTTTTGTATTTATGTTTCTCCAGTGACTAATGGTATTGTTCACTATTTCATATGCTTAAGGCTATCAGTATGTATCGCTTGGCAAATTGTTCTAATGCTTGAATTTTTAAAAATCAAGATATTAACTATCTTTCTAGTTTTGAGCGTTCTTTAGTAGACATGAGGTTTGTAAATAGTACCTACCCTAGACTAGAAAGATAGTCCAATGGTTAATAGTGTGGGCTGCTCTTCTGGAGAATGCCAGGTTTGATGTCCAGGACCCACATGCTGACTCCCAACCATCTGGAACTCCAGTCCCAGGGGATCTGTCACCCTCTTTGTTATCCTCAGGCACTATACACACATGGTGCACAGACGTGCATGCAGACAAAATACCCAAGCACCAAACAAATGGATGGGGGGGGGGGTGTCCAGAAAGCAAAGTTTCTTCCCTTTGTAAGATTTCTTTTACAATTTCTTTAATAATATTGTTTAAAGATTCAAAGTCCTTAACTCTGATGGTTTTCCGTTCTTCTGTTCTATTTTTAATGTATTGTGATTCTGAAAGTAGTAGTGCATTTAGAAGCCATTTATTCAATAAATCAAGACAATTTTCCTCCATCTTTTCTTTCAGTTGTTTTATAATTGGAGAATTACTTTTGGTTAAAAACAAATCTTTCTATGTTCTTTCAGGTCTTTAATTACATTTTTGTATTTATACTAATTTAGTTTTCAGATATTTAAGAGATTATACAGTGTCAACATCAAAGCTATACAAAAAGGACACAAGAAAGCACCTCTCTCACACATTTCCCTCCCCTGTCCTCACAAGGTCTGCCACCTGAACTCCCATCTTCTGAACTCTGAGGGAATTTTGACTCAGTGACAGCTCTTATCACATGTGAATCACATTGTTCCTAGGTGTAATTCAGTTACGAAAGGGTGATACACACTACTCAGAGATTAAATATATGTATGTGTGGGCCCATGTTTATCATCAGGATATTTTTTTTTTTACTCTTTTTTTTTTTT